>CAVNYN010269816.1:0-11082 GCA_963692815.1 Nyctanthes arbor-tristis
CCTATCTATTATTAGTCCATGAAAGAGTGTATCCTGTAGTATACTGGGGGTGAGTGTTTTTAGAGACTCACGTGTCACATGTATGTAACTATTTTTCAGAGAAGTCATTTGTGCCTCTTGACGGCCCCTTCCATGCCATAATCACCCTTGATAGAGAAGAGGATCTGGTAGAAAGAAACAATCATTGTTATGTTTAAGTAGAAACAAAAATTAGGAAGAAAACTAAAGCCACCAGAAATGGTCTCTATATCAATGATCTGAACATTGTTGAATGCCCTAAATGAGAAACTTACTAAATGGAAATTCTGATATTTCTAGATTAAGTGCTCCCATGTATACTATATAACTTGAGGTTATTTTAAAACCTTTCAAGAGATGTGAGATAACCTATATAATTCCTCAAATGTTCTCCATGAATACACATGATATAATTAGTCGAGATTATGTATTGACATGGATCTAGATTATGTTAACTTATGTTATGTTATTATTAATATGCAAGCGCGTTGTAGTTTTATGCTTTGATGGAATTATCTGGGTGCTTCATGGTGTCTTATGACCAAGTGTGTTCGATGCTAGATCATTTATATAAAGAATTGTCTGGTTGATGTCACCCAAGGTATGCATTCTCTTCTAGAACTGATTATATCTTTAGTATTGGATAGGAGAAACTTTTTAACCATATATATAATGTCAACGTTATTGTATTGTCGCATTTGGTTTTCCTCATGGTATTCATATTCTCTTTTTTTGTTTTTTAATTTTCTATATAGCATTTTTTTTTTTTGGGGTACAAGGTTGAACCTTGCAAATTATTTGATCGATGAAATCATCTTCTGGGTGGTTGGGGGACTAAATAAGACATTAAAATTAATATATATAGGTAATAATTATCTAGAGCCCAAACGCGACCGTCTCACCTCCACCAAAGTGATTAGTTGAAATTCCTTTACTTTTGTTCATTTCTTGTATATGTAGGTAAAATTTTAATTTTGAAATGTCATACAGACCTGAAGTTCTAGAGAAACTAGAGGTATGCGGGAAAACACAGCATTGAGGAAGAGTATATTTGAAATTATGAATGATATTTCCATAATCCATTTTGCGATACTGCTTAAATGCAGTATTTGAATTTGTTATTATCCTTTTTATTTCACTAAATAATAAAAATATTGGTTTTGGGCCGTTATCACATTAAAAAAATAGAATATTATAGATATCACTAGTATATAATAGTGCCCAATTTTGTTAATTGGTTGGAGGCAATTTCTTATTAATTGAGAAATGGATATCAATACCCTTCATAATATTTGTGGTTAAGTCACAAAAAATGTGGAAACGGTAATTTTTAACGGTCATTGACAGTAGGGTTAAACGATGCAAAGAATGTAGGATTTAAGGTTACAAATGTCAAAATTGAAAGAATTATATTAGATAGCACAAATATGTCAAAGGATAAGTTATAACCTACCAATTAAACGATAACGGAAGTTCCCATGAATATATTTTTTTGGAAAGCAACCCATGAATATATTCGATAGACAAATAATGAGCTTGTTCGAGAGAAATTTATGCAAAGTAGATTTGTTGGAAGTTGATATCTTGAAGAATAAGTGGAGGAGATGTACTAATAATGAAAGATTATTAGAAAGTGTGAAAATTTATTTTTTTGAAAAGGGTTAATTCCATATACCATCCCCAACCTTTAGAATTAGTATCAGCTGGGTCCTTAACTCTTTTTTCAAGACATTGAGTCCTCAATCTTTCATTAATTTGCACAAATGATCCTTTTTGACAGTTTCCGTCAATTTTTCCATTAACTTCTCGACCAAATTACCATTATGCCCTCATCTTTTTAAATTAAAACGAAAGGTTTAAAAATATAAAAAAATAATATAAAATTTTAAAAATAAAAAGAATCCCCTTTTTCTGGCTATCTGAAATGGTAGCAGTTCCCTCAGCAAATGGCTGCCTTTGGAAGACTCCCCCACAGCTTAGTTTTTTTTTTTTTTGTGTTTGGGGAGGGGGGAGGTCTCTCTCCTTTCGTTGCCATTTTCCTATAGCACGGGGGAGGGGGCTCTCTCCCCTTTTGCTATCATTCCCATAATAGCAGCTGCTGGGAATGACAGCTCACAAGTGGAAGCCTCTCCTATTTTGGCTGTCGTTTCTGGTAGCATTGTGCTGCCCAACTGCCATTTTTGGTAGCCAGAAAAGGAGGGGTGAATTCCCCATTGTTGCTGTCACTTTTTTCTATTTTTTTAAAATTTTATATTATTTTTTTATATTTTAAAACCTTTAGATTAGTGAAAGGTTGAGGACCCAACGGCTTAAAAAAAATTAGGGACCCAGCTGATACTAACCCTAAAGCTTGGGGACGATATGTGAAATTAACCCTTTTGAAAAATATATGGTGAGTATAAAAGTTTGACTCTGGACAAACTTTTGATTCTAGGGTAATTTTCTGTATAGGTCCCATTTACTGTATCAATTTTGTTCCCATTCTTTTTTTTTTTTTTTGACATACTAGACTCCCAACTTTTCATTTATTCTCGTATAATGCCCCCCAGCCTCACTTTCCGTCTCTAACCTTTCAATTTTCACGATTAACCTTATCCATATGACTATTATATTTTTAATTCTTTATTTCTACTGTAGGTCTCCAACTTTCAATTTTTATACAATTTTGTCATCATTTTTTTTGGGCGTATATGATCCCTAACCTTTCATTTATTTTTGCGTTACACCCTTACTAAAACCTTTTTTCCTCAACTTTCAAATATTGTTGTTAATTCCTATTAAAATTACTACTATCACTTTCGATCCGCTCTAAATCTGCCCTGCTTCCTCTTGGTGCCGCTTGAATATAATAATACTATTTCAAAACTTATTATCGGAGTGATTCCATTTCTGGCAGCAAAAGGGAGAGGTAAGAATTCCCTTTTTCGCAAATTTTTTTGAAGCCCTGAAATCCATCTTGCGATCTACAATTGGTGGATCAGATTAGATTGAAATAGATAACAAATAGAGGGCAAATCAAGGTGATAATCACAGAGAGAGATAAGAAATTAAATTAGAATTAGGGTATTAGGATTATGTTTGATTTTCTGTAAATCAAAAAACAAAAAAATTTTTTTGGTGGATCTGTCCAATCTGTATCCACTATGTGATTTGTGATAGATCTAGAAATCTGATCCAATTCGTCACGCTGATATTTAAGTCGACAACTTTTTTTGAAGCGGATTTGTTATCCATCGAGACCGTTATAGATTGAGTTTTTTTGTTATCATTATTTTTTATTGTTATCATTGGATTGTGTTAGAGTGAGTTAAAGTGGGTCTACTTCTTATTTCATATTGTTCTTTATTTTTTATTTAAATAATTAATGTATAATAATAATTATATATATATATTAACAATAAAAATTAAAATCTTAGGTACAGAAAATGTTAATAGGGGATATAATATAAAAAAATGAAATGTTGTGGGTCCTATGCACTTAAAAAGATGGGGATAAAATTGTATAAAAATTAAAAATTTGAGGACGAAAAGTGATGTTGGGGACATAATATGGCAATAAATAAAAGATTGGAGACCTAGTAGGCCCCAAAAACAGAATGAGGGATAAAATTAATACAAAGTTGAAAAACTGGGGACCTAGAGTGAAAATTGCTCTTAGATTTAGATAAAACTAAATTCAAAACTCACAAAAACGAGCTCTCAACTCTTTTTGTGCAAGACTCCCTTTCCCCGGGAGTCAGACTATTGAAACAGATAAGGCTCTGAGTTTGGAGTCAGACATCTAATGACACAGGTGAGTTGATATCATGTGATTGGAGGTCTGGCTCTAAACTCAGATCCCTATCGTTTTCCATGCTCTTTGCCTGGAGCCTTTTATTTGCTACATGTACGGAGGGCATGTCGGCACTGGTTGTACTTTTAGCCAAAAGTTACGGAGGGCATGTCGGCACTGGTTGTACTTTTACCCAAAAGTTTTTGTAAGTAAATAAATATATAAAAATGCAAAAAATATAATATACCAATTTTTTTTTAAAAAAATATTCTTCGCTCTAACTTCTTTCAAATATAACTGCCACAATGAAACTTACTTTTTTTTTCGTGGGGGTGGGGGGGGGAAGACACTTATATTTATTCAGTCATATCAGTATATCACCAAGAAAAGGTGAAAGGAAAAACGGGAATGTCTAAAAAATAGAAGATGAAATAGCAAAGCTAGCCAATGAGTGAGCAAGCTTATTCCTTGAAAAAGGAACATATTTACACGTTAAGTTCCACATCGCAACTCATTACAAACCCACAATGAAACAAATTAACCATTAACGGCCATGCATGTTGTAAAGAAAAACTCATATCGTTTTCTACCATCTTCAAAACTGAAAACTAAAAACAATGTAACAATAGGCCCTAACAGATTTGAGGAAATTGGATTAGTTGTCTTGTCATGATGTATAAGAGAAGCCCATGGCTAGGGAGCCTAACTTAATAAAAAATGTGGTGGAGGTCCGTTGTAATAGTAAGGGTAACTATGGGACCAATTGGTGATTGATGGTGGTAGTGGCTCGTCCTTTTTCTCCTCCTTCTTAACTTCGCCAAGGCTGATCAAGTTTGCATAAGCTACGTGTTTCCTTGGAGACATGGTGAGCATGGCTGCGTCAATCCCTTCTCTAACTACCTCCACCTCGTCTCTTTTTGCCCCCTTTAGAGCAACCGATTCCACACCTTAACAAAACATGACAAATGAAAGTTAGTATGCAAAAAGCAAGTTCACACATGTAGACGTATGTGACAGCTGAACATTCCAAACTTTCATTAAAAACACAATATGAAGCTAAAAGAGCAAGTTTAGTTATAAGCTCCATTTGCGTTCTATTTCTATAGAATTTTTCCACTTATACAAAGTGCAAAGAATTTTTATAAACTCTTATTTATCTGTGTAATTGGTTTAAAAGCGATTTAATGTATGAAAAGAAAAGGATTAATCTTGACAAGTATATTGTCAGCAAGACTTCTGTGCAAATTTTTGTACATGTAGCAAAACTTTGATTTCTTGATTTCTGCCCTTTCTTTTTTGGGAAAAATCTTGATTTCTGCTTTTAAATAGAAATATAACTAGAAACTAGAAGACCTATTAACTACCTGACACACCAACAACAATCTTTAAGGCCCTGGAACGAGACTTGTCATCAGTCATGATACTCTAATCACAACCTTTTGCTGCATAAACAATCAAGAAACATTAACAATCTAGCAACCAAATTCGAAGAAATTTTTTGAGTAACAAAACAAAAACAAAACGATTGAAGCAAAGAATAAAATTTTCTATGGAGACTAGTTATAAAAATGTAAAAAAATCACATGTGATTTTTTGTATTTTTTAATTAAGTGGTCCCTATAATAGAGTTTGCGTTATTTCTATAGAAGAATTGAAGAATTATATGCTTACAATTCACTATAAGATAAATTTACTTTCATTTTCTTGATTTGCTTCCTTGTGATAACTAGTAATGAGAGTAAAAGAAACTAATAAAGAGGATGTCATGACATCTTCTAGTACGTACACTTGTTTTACGCGGAAATTAAGGTCGCTTTCTAAGAAGAATCAAAAGTCTCCAGGCCTACCATTTAGCAACACATGCGAAAGGGTCAACTTCGATGTAACTTCTTCGGAAAGTAAATGGACGATATGTCGGATATGAACACCATAAATAATATATATAAGTCAACATGACCTCTTAGAAGTCTATTGAGGGTACGCATCTGTTTCTAGACTTTTAAGTTTGTATCATACTAGTAATGATTAGACTGATAAAACAGATCAAGCTCTGAATGATTAGACTGATAAAACAGATCAAGCTCTGAGTTCGGAGCTTGATCTCCAAAAGACAATAGCTAACTCACCTGACAGGTGAGTCAGATGAGTTGGTTGCTCCAAATTGGAGATCGGACTCTAAACTTAAAGCCCGATCTGTCACACTAGAAAGGGACTACTAGTATATAGTACATGTTAGACATGGTTTTATACATTTATTAGTAAAATCGAAAACTAATCTTAATAAATAAAACGTTGTTCCGTTCGTCCTCATGGGACTGGGGAACATGTTGGTTTAAGTATTTGTCCACGTTCACCTTCGTTAGTTTCTTCTCACAAAACGTAGTCTCAAACGTGGCACCTTCCCCTCCACTTGACTCATAGACCCACACGTGAGATTATATAAATTTGAATAAAACTAGATGAGAATAAGATGTCACATACACTGAATGTCTTTATAACAGAGACATCTAGTATCTTTGAATCAAAACTCGTTAGACCAGATAGGCAAAAAAATGATAAACTCCTCTCTTTGAACTTGAATTTTCCTACATGTCATAGACATCGCCTTGGCATGTTGTAAAACTACTACATATAACGCGGGTTCTTAAGCTCTATTTAATTAACCTTCTAGTGTGTTGAATTATATTACGGAGACCAAGTCCAAGATTAAGTGACCAAGTCTTGAAGATTATGGTGATTGAGTTAAAGACAATACTTTCCTAGAAAATCTCAAAAAACCTCTTCATAATCTCATCTCTTATTCCTTATTTTTCTTCTCAGTAATTTTATGGGAACATTTTTATTTGATATTTTTGAGTGACATCTTATGTGGCATCTTAGTCACCTGTCCGAGTCATTAAAATGATGGGCCCACTAAAAATTCAAAATTTCCTCTCTCTTTCCAATCCCCAAGCGTGTTTCTTCTCCCCAGAATTTCTCTCTCTAAACTCTCGTCTTCTTCCTCTCTTTTTTTCTTTATCCTCTATTTTGCAGCTAGATTATTAAGCCTCAATTTCGACATCAAACATATGAACCGTAACCCGTAGAAATCTTCTGAACCCAACGTTGCAGAACACAGAGGGAGCAACGAGCAGAAGAGAGGAAAGAGTCACTAGGTCTTCATCGATGAGGAGCAAGATGATTTCCCATAATCAAGAATCTAATTTATTGTCCTAAACTCGAACTTTTATGTCCCTTACGGTAGAGGAAGATTTTTTTCATGAAGATTTGGGTGCCAGATTTAGGTTTAAAAATCGGATTTTGAGGATTAAGTGAAACTTATGGAAATCCCCCAATAATAAAATTAGTTTGCTTTATTTAGATTCTCTCTCTCTCTTATTCATTTGCATTTGAAGTGTTTCTAAAATGCAACTATTTGCAGAAATTGAAAGCTAGAAATGGAAGACAAACAGACATGGTCATTTGAAGAGGATGAAGACAATCCACAGTGACAGTGAAAAAGAAAGAGAGGAAATTTTGGGGTTTTAGTTTTGTGGGGCCTATTATTTTAATGACTAGATGGATGATTAGGATGACAAACGAGAATGTCACTAAAAAACTGTCAAATAAAAATGTCGCCTTAGAATTATTGCTTTTCTTTCCATTGTAGTATTATCTTACTACTATAAAAGAGAAGTAAGCTTGCCACTTGTTTGCATGGGAAAACCAGACTTCCAAAGTTGAAGAGAAAATGTATTACATCCATATTTCATACTTTTCTTAGTTGTTTCTTAAGCAAAAGTTATACACATTTTTTTCAAGGGTAATTTACAGCTAGCGTCCTTAACCTTTAATTTTCCTTCTGAGAAACCTCAACCTTTCAAAATCATTGCACTTAAGATCCCTCAAATTGTTTCCGTCCATTCCACCTTTAATTTTGGGGGTATTTTCATAAAATGTAAACAAAATAATTATTTTAAAATTTTAAAAAAATTAAAAAAGGAGGGTCTTCCCCCACCCCAAGGATGCCGGAAATGGTTTCCGGCAGCCTTGGGGTGGGGGGAGTCTCCCCCTTTTTTGCTGGAAATGGCAGCCCAAGGGGCTGTCATTTCCAGTAGCCTTTGGCTGCCATTTTGGCACCCAAAATTGTGGGGGGAAGGAGTCTCCCCTCTTTGCTGCCGGTAATGGCAGCCAGAAATGGCAGCCAAAAGGGCTGCCATTACCGGCAGCAAAGGGCCATTTTAGCTGCCAAAATTGCAACCAATGGCTACCGGCTGCCATTTCCGGTAGCAAATGGGGGAGACTTCCACCACGTTTGGTGCCAAAATGGCAGCCAATGGCTTTGGCTGCCATTTCCAGCAACTAAGGGAGGGAGACTCCCCCCACCCCAAGGCTGACAGAAACCATTTCCGGCAGCCTTGGGGTGGAAGTAGTCTCTCTCCCCTCCCCCCTCCCCACTTTCTTTAATTTTTTCAAATGTTAAAATAATTATTTCGTTTGCATTTTACGAAAATACCTCCAAAATTAACGGAGGAATGTATGGAACATATCTGAGGGACCTTAGGTGTAACGATTTTAAAAAGTTGAGGGGCCCCAGAAGAAAAATTAAAGGTTGAAGACATAATCTCAACAAAATAGAAAGGTTGGAGACGCTAGCTGTAAATTACCCCTTTTTCAATCACTAGTAACTATACTATTCCACGCATGTAGTTGGTACTATTTCATGCATGCAAGTCAATTGTGTAAAATAAAAATTACGTTATTTAAAATAGGAACATCAAAAAAAAATCAATTCAATTAAAAATAGAAAAAAATTAGGGGATTAATTACGTCATGATGAGGTAATTAGAGTAGAATTTCAATTGTGCCAACCAAATAGGGAGGAAAAATTAGTCTAATTGTGCTAGCCTTTTGTTTAATATATACATATATATATATATATTGGATAATCGAATTCAAAATAGGAATGTGAAAAAAAATCAATTCAAAAAAAAATTATGAGATTAATTACGTCATAATGAGGTAAGTAGCATAGAATTTCAATTGTGCCAACCAAATGGGTGGGAAAAATTATTCTAATTGTGCCAACCAAATGATGTTTATTATTAATAATAATAACAATAATAATAATTCTAATGGATTAGCAAAGTGTTGTCCTAATGTGATTGTTATATATCGAGAGCTCCTTTCGTTGATAGGATCGACTAGTGACTATAGAACCTAGGGGCTTGTGTTCTTTCATTTCCATATACTATTTCTTGTTTTCAAATTTTCAAAATATTGAAAATCTATTTGTTTTCATATTTTTGAAAACACATTTTTTGAAACAAAGAAAAGGAATTAAACCTGAAAATTAAGAATTGAAACGCAAAGAGATAGATGCTAAAAATGAAAAGAAAGTGAATTAAACTCATTTACATTGAGTCCAGAGTCGAGAGTTGTAACAAAATTCAATCAATTTGTCTAATACACCATTCTCATTGAATTCGATTCCAACAATTAGTGCTCTTAACTCACGTGGTGAAACATATTCTACTTCATTCGTTTTTTTAGATTATTATCTTTTATTTAACGTTAGAATTTATCTCCTTATAGTAATTGTGTCTGTCTAATTTTGTATCTTGTGCAATGAAATCGAAAAATTCTATCCTCAACAATTTATGAAATAAAAATTTTTGTGGGGGTGCTGCTCCCGAACCACCCAAGAAGGGGGATCCAAACCTTTCAACCCCCATATTTTTCTTCCTCATCTAGATATAGCTCGATCCTCTTTTAATTACTAAATTTGTCTCTACACAAAAGAAAGAAAAACACCTATATTTATAGGTTTAATTAACTTGGAAGACAAAAAAAAATTCCTTTTAGGGTTTAGATTTCTTTTCCTCCAAAAACTCTTACATATTTCCTTTTCAATTTTGGTAATTTCTGGCAATGAGCCAAAATATTTTTCTTCTCTTATCGAGTCTTATACATAGTACTTGAGAAATCACAGGCAAGTCTTTCATTAGTTGGGTATAACCACTTAGAATTAACAACAAATCCCAAGTATTTCATCGGTTCAATGTCAAAATAAACTTGCTAATATTTGTTGTACAACTTTCTTGTTGACTTTCTAAAGAGCTTATCGGTCATCGACACTACTACAATCACACATCCTAATATTTGTAGGGTTTGTATCATTGATTTATTTAATGTTGTACTTCAATAGGATATATAACTATGTGCATTTATACTGCTATAGTGAAGATTTATAATTATTCTTCAAAAAAAAAAAAAAAAGATTTGTACTTATTTTATTGATGAATACAGTGTGCTATATGTGTACCCAGTTCTTCTATAAAAATAGATTAGGCTCTGAAATCGAAGTTTGATCTGTTTTTATAGAAAATTCATATGTGTACATATGTTCTATCTATCATAATTCATAACATTATATTTTATTTGTGCGTACATGCTAGAGTTTGAAGCAGATTATATCAGGATGTTACTGATGGGGTTCGAAGGATATTATTCTAGAGCGACTCCTTGAATATATAAGAAGTTTGGAAAAATCATACCTGATTTGACATATTGGAAATCTTTTATCTCTATGACTCTAACCATCCCAATCATAAGGGGGAATCCGATTATTATTATTATTATTATTATTATTATTATTATTATTATTATTATTATTATTATTATTATTATTATCTTTATTGGCACCAAGTATCTCAACTTACGCCAAATTAATCCTAGACCTCCAGGACCCTTGTCCCTAGAACTCTAGAGGAGGTAAATCGCGAGATGTGCCTCAACTAGTCCCAGGTTTCCCTCACAAGACTGTACACTTCTGCGCACAAAGGAGTCTACCGCCACACCTCTAACACTTGGCAATAATGTACAAATTAATCCCTCCAAATGCCTTCAATGGGTTTCGAACTCCCCACCCTGCAACTGGAAGTAAACCTTTGTGCTGATTGTTCGACCAGTTGAGTTATGCCCCAGGGGCGGAGGAATCCGATTATTGACTCAAGATAGAAGTGGTGAAAGTGGCAATGAGTTTATATAGAGAGGCACAATTGAGACTAGTAGGAGCATCTCCAATGCTAAAGGGCATTAAAACAGACTTGGCAAAAATTCAGAGACCTGTGGCACACTGTCCATACCCTAGACAGACTTCCCCCTTGAAACCTTCTCCAATGGATCAAGGTTGGTTGCTCCACCAAAACAAAAAGAAATAGTATTTTGAAAATTGAAAATTAAATTAGGAGTTTCATCTTCCCCCAACAGTGAAGTTTCCGATGGGTACTTCTCCAATCTCATTCTCTGGG
>CAVNYN010269817.1:0-25761 GCA_963692815.1 Nyctanthes arbor-tristis
CAAACCAAAATTTTGTGCAACTAAAAAAGATTTTGGAAATTGGAATGCATAATCAACAGAAACAAAAACAAATAACCAAATCAAGAAAAAGAATTAACAATCAACCGAAAAGCAAAAGACATTTAGTGGAAAAACCGAAAAGCAAAGACATTTAGTTACAAAAAATGTGAACTGTGGTTGCAGGAAAGCAAAAGCCAAAATAGGATCAACAAACAAATAGAAACCATTACCAAACCCCCTTAATCGTAAAAACATAATGCCAGAAACTAAGATAAGAGAAAATCTTGAATATGCCAGTCGTAATTTTGGAAAATGGCGAGTGGGCCTTAGTCTTTACGTTCCTGTTGTAGTGTTGGAGTTGACATTTCTACTTCTGGGCCTGCGGCTGATAATCTCAAAAGAAAAAGAAACAATATTATTGTGCCCCTATGACAAACGCAGGCGGGCAAATTAGATTCTTATGCACGGAGATCGAGTTCACGAGCTGCGGTGGATGCAATTGGCCGTCAACAGAAGACGGGAACGGTGAGGACAGTGCCAGTTGAAAATTGAAGAAAACAGAAAGCTACGGTCGATGATGGAGATTGAAGAATGAGTGTCCAGACTGGAGAGATTGCAGAATAAGTGAACGGGCCTGGTGGTTGTCAGTGCCTCGGTGGTGGCCGGAATTCGGCAGAGAAGAGATCATAAGCGAATAATCAGTGGAAGTTTCTTCCAGAGAGAGGGCGCTGGATTGGGTTAGAAAGTTGCTATCGCAAACAAACGACTTTCAGAATCGTGGTAGTTAAACCTGTCTGCCCGTACGCAAAGGGAACACGGACATGGTTCCATCTCCCAAGTCATATTACCTGTCGGTTTTTTCTAGTCTAGGGAAAAAAATACCGGAGATTTGCCACCCTCAGCCAATCGGGAGATTATTGATAAGTTTTGGGATTTAAATTAAATAATAAATTGAGACCCTTAAATTTAATTGTGGATTCCTTATTAGTTTTGATACGTATTGAATATGAGAGTTTTTTCGTTTTGCTAGTACAGATACTCAGTTCTATTCTCTTTCCACGTCGTCAGACTCTGATAGGAGATCAAAATCAAATTCATACTAATACTAATATATATTCTAGTAATTCAAAACAAGTTTACTATTATATTTTCCATTCTCATTAATTATTTTAATTTTATTATTTTCAAAAATGAAGAAACTTTAAATACTTATATCTATATATATATATATATATATATATATACACACACACACTTAAAAGTAGGATAATTTTCATTTCACTTTACCCGCCCAAAAATATTTGCTAAATCGGGATATCTCATCTTGACTATCGGTTTAATATACTAATTTTAGTAATTGATTTCTATTTTAATTTTTAATTTTATTTACCTTTTTAATTTATTACCAATTTATCATGAAAAGATTGCACAAAAGTCAAATTCTATATAGCAAAAGCCAAAAATGTCATTTTTATCACAAAGTGTGGCAAGAAATTACTCATAAACGGACGAAATTACCCCTAATTTTGTACATTCATAGCCAAGAATACCCCCTTCTTATTTTGACCAGCAATTAATGAATCTATTTCCCAAACGTCCTATCTTCTCTGCCTGGCAACTCGAAATCAAAAAACCACTTTATCTTTCTTGAATTTTTCTTATTTTTTTATATTTTCAGTTTGATAGTAGCAAAAAAAAGGAAAATCAAAACTCTCAGTTAGAATTTGAGGATTTAGGGTAAGTTTTTTCCATTGGAAGAATGGCGCAAATTCAGACACAGCACCAGAACGCAGCGGCTGGACCAAACGGAGTGGTGGTGGTGCAGCATACTGCTGCGACGACACCAGGTGGAGAAACCGCTCAGTTCCCGTCGACTTCGCTATACGTCAGAGACTTGGATTTGTCGGTGACTGACTCACAGCTCTACGATCTGTTTAACCAGGTTGGTCAGGTGTCTTTGTTCAAGTGTGTCGTGACCTCAGCACTATCGCCTCGGCTATGGTTATATGAACTATAGCAGCCCCCAGGATACGGCAAGAGCTTTGGAAGTGTTGAACTTCACTCCTCTGAATTTATGTTTAGCTTACTGGACTCTTATAGTTAGCACCCACTACAGTTTCATAGCGTAAAAAATTCCTATAATTGGAGATGCACTAAAAGTATGTTTTTAGTACCCAATTCAAAATAAGAGTTCAAGAAGGAGAATGGATGTTTAGATTTCTTTTTTGGTAGGCTACAACAATTAATCTTCATCTTATTCAATAGTCAAAGATCAGTTATTATGGACTAAACTAACTATGTTATTTAATCACAATGTTCCGACGCACTTTAATGTCATCTGTGTAATTGTTTCAAGTTGTCTTCAGAAAACTATTCTCTTTATCTTCATTGGCTTTTTCTTCTCCTAAATATAGTTGGTATTCAGTTTGGGTGATTCTGGATGCTAAAGTTAGGCTGTCATTGTATGAAAGAAGGCTTATGAAGGATATCCTTTGTAAGTATATTTGTGATATTGCTAGGTACTTAAATATAATTAGGAAAAAAAATGTTACAATTATAATTATTGGCCAATTATAATTGGATTTCAAACTGTCCCTTAGTTTCAATTCTACATCTTGGAGGAAAATGAAACACATATGATTAGAACTCCTAAATCAAAAAACCATTTTATAAGTCTGACAATCTGGCTTTCTTCTCAGATTGTCATTTTATCACTTTATGGGATGTTTATTTAATATGCATTTTTATTGTTCAAGAAGTTATTTATGAATGATTTGTTGGAAATATTCGAAATATAAGCACTGCTAATCTTTTTGAATTTCGTAGATTTAGAAAACTGAGTATAAGAATTG
The DNA here is from genome assembly GCA_963692815.1 of Nyctanthes arbor-tristis. NCBI lineage: Eukaryota > Viridiplantae > Streptophyta > Magnoliopsida > Lamiales > Oleaceae > Nyctanthes > Nyctanthes arbor-tristis. The sequence goes on from CAVNYN010269817.1 coordinate 2,853, forward strand.
CTTATGTAGACCAAAAGTTACAGTTTAGAAGGAATGTGATAAAATTGTCAACGATTAATGCATCATGTTTCCTAAATTTTTTTTAACCAACAGTAGCTTTATGACATAGTAACTTTATGGCTCTAGGTGGGCTACACTGTGATGGTCATCCTGCAACAAGAACTAGGATGAATTTGTTAAAGATGAGAAGTGTTCCAATTGCTGGTGTTTATCATTCATTCATTGATCAAAAGTTGGTGAAAATCCTGGATGGGTATGAATGAAATATCTCATTTATTTTCTAAGCATTCAAGCCAGGATTTTTGTCAATTTGATATGCTTTATTTGTCCATTAAAGGAGAAATATGGAGGTTTAGGTGTGGACTGTTGATGAAGAGGGAACCATGCAAAAAATGTTGTTTGAGCTCTTGGATTCTGTTGTGAAAACTAATCCCACTTTTGCAAAACGTCTAATGCAAGACATAGAAGCATAATGTGTGAAAGAAGTTTTCTCATTGTAAGATGATCAAGAGTGAGAGAAAATATTTGTTTACTATTAAAAAGATAAAATTGTTAATTAGATCTTGACATACTTAGAGGTATTTTTACTCCGTACATCCCCAAGCCCTTTACTGGAAATGAAAAAGGAAGGGAAAGATTTTGTAGAGGAGATAATTAGTTGTGGCAATTTCTGTAACACTTTAGCTTTCCAAACTACACTTGTTGACATGGCACTTGTAACTATCAATTAAGCTTGAGATCAAAAGATCTGGATTATTATTGATTTCGTATTTTCTTTCAGATTTCTTTTTTTTTGGTATTTTTTTTAGTAAATGACATATTTTCACATGTCTTTGTATAGATATTTCCATCTTAGTTTAATATTTTTATTGCTATTCTTTTGAGTGAATGAATGCTATTTGTTCATCTTTTCCTACTAATTGGTGCCATGTGAATCTCTCTCTTAGACGGTAGTTTTTTGACACACTGATATGAATGCATCAAGTAAAGAAACGCATAAAACTGAATATCTTGAAACATAGTTCAACTGGTAATTTTTTTTTCCATTTTTGTGTGCATATTTTTATGATTTTTATTGGTTTTGGCTTTTGGGTTTGGCTCTTCCGATCTCTTTAATTCATTGTTTAAGTATATACACGTTTCCCCTCCTCACTATATATAAATATGGATGATATCATATAGAGATACAACAAACCAAAAAGGTGGCCAGATGAGATTTCGCAACTGCAAAATCCTATTTCAATAGGAGAATCACTTTTACGAATTTCTTAGTAAAAACAGAGTCCTTCCTTTTCTCCATTTCTTGTACAGAAAATCAAGTATTCATATCTATTCCTTTTCCTGAGTATGTTATTATTATGACTTTAAGGTTTATATATTTGATCTTGGTGTTGATTTTATGTTTGTTCTTGTATTTTCTATTCAGATTTTGTTCTTTTCTCGATTTGAATGCGAATTTTACATCCGACTTTGCTTCTCATATTGCAGTGAGAAAAAGATTCTACTTTCTTTGTCAAAATGAAAAAGGTAATCCAGTTAAAGTATTTTTTTAATTATATATATATATATATTTATTTATTTATTGTGTTTTTAGGTTATGAATTTTGTTTCGATTAGACTGAAATCAAGTAATTTAAGGAGATATAAGAGGAATTTGTAGATCTAGATTAATACACTAGGGGAGTGGGTTTGTAGTTGAAGTGAAAATAGGTGTAAGAAAGGCAACAAGTTTGGTACTAATAGTGTGCTTCAACACGTCCAACGTAGATGCTCTTACATATATAGATTGTGCTTGAAGGATGAGAATTGCAAATGGCACTTCTCAAAACTTGGAGATGCCTTTCTAGACTATATCAATCTGTGGACTAAGTGGTAAGTGTAGTAGCCATAGTCTTGGTTAATGCATGTCAACTTAGTAGGAGATTGTTGGAAACAATCTCCCAACCCTACTACTATCTTTGTTCTTCTTCACACATTTCTTTTGCTGATTGCTAAGTAGTGCTTCATAATATAGTAAAGAATTAGCCATGTGCTATGCAATCCAGAGTACAAATTTAGTGATTTGTGCTCATATGACTTACCTCAGAATCAGTGATTGCTTATTTATAATTTGATCATGTACTCACCTCGCATCTCATGCTTTGAATGGAGAAATTTGATTTGAAGTTAAATTACTAGGAACGTGTGCTTATGCCTATCTATGTTCATGCAATGCTCTGAATTTGTGAACATAAAATATGTTAATACTAGCCTTTCAAATCCCAACTCTGTAGATAACTTACTTGATTTGAGATGAACATACTAAAATGGGGTTGGTATACGCCAACATGTTCAATTTCTTATGGAAATCTCTGCAAATGTGATATGAATTCTTGTCTATATTTCTTGAACTTTTGCAATTGTTTAAATATTACTTGGGTTAATTGAATGGAAGAAGTCCAGTACATTGTAAACGAGAAGGACTGGTACAATGGCAAGATAACCGAGCTATCAGCCTTTAAGCTGCTGGGGGCATATTGTAGCCAAGGATCAAGAATCTCAGTTGAATCTCATCTGAATTGTCAAAGTTAAGCTTCTGCTTTACTGCGAAAATGAATAAGCTATATGTGATAGCGGCCGACACAATAAGAGAAATGGTATGTATTCCTTCCCAACTCCATCCATTGCCACTCTTCGGAAACTGCTTGCTGTGTGTTGCAATGAACCTATAGTGGGTCTCCACCACTTCGATAATGGAGAACAACACAAACATTAATGAGGTTAATAAGGCTGTAGATTACAATTAATTCTAGACTTTATCAAATAGAGTCCAGATAATTTCATAGTATTGAAATAGCCGTCACAATTCGTGTACGGTGTACATTATGGTCTAGAGTCGGGATAATGACGATACATTTGTTATTAATACAGTATCACACAATGTTGTCTAGACTTTATTCTCTACAGTTTAGGAAGTTTCATATAACCCTGAAGTTGAACTATCTACGTTCTCTGTACGCTATGGTTTAGAGTCTATATACATTTATTATTGCTGCAGCGTATAATCTTACGTTAGAATTTTAGAATTGGGGAGCATCAAACTACCTACTCCAGACTCTACATCAAAGGGTTTGTACAAGTCTAAACTGATTACATTCAACAAAAAAGCACAGTTATGCACACATTAACTAATCAACTAGGTTAGCATAACGGCCATTGCCATGTCTGTCGGTTGCTTTATACACTTAAAAGGGCTTAACATTATCTAACCAGTTACTTTAATTCTCATATACTCCAATTTAACATAATGTCAAACTGACGATCTACAACACACATGGCAGGAAGACGAATGTAAATTAATACAGGGGTCGAATGAAAAATGAGGGGATTTGGAGACGTCACCTAGCCAATCACAGATCTGGTACGGTGAGTGGATTCGGCTGACTTACGATCGAGGTGTAATGATACTCAAGTGTACAGCAGATTGAACAACGTTTCTGATCTCAGAAGCTCAAGTTGGGAATCCTCCAAACCACAACTCAAATGCTTTCTTTCATCTTTAACTCTATGGGTTTGCTTTGCAAGGTATAGTACGAATTTCACACAAGCAAATGGGATTCGTTTCAAAGCTTATGTTGGAAGTTTCAAGTTTTTCAAAGTTCCTATATCAAGTCTAATCACTTTGACGTAGACAAGCCGCTTACCTTAAATGGAAACAAGGGAAACCGAGGTATATGCGTCATTGTAATGGTTGAATATTATTATATATGGACTTATAATTTTTTTTGCCGTTTTTGACAATACATAATTACTTTTCGCCATTTTTGAAAATCTCCCTTTACATATTCCCTTTTTATCTTTCATTTCCCTTTTTTATATTATATCACTGTATTTTTCAATTTTTAATTACAATCACCAAATCATATTTCATTTTATCTAAAAATATCTCTTTTCTTATCCACATTTTCCTTCTTTCCTCTAATAGAACTCATTCTATTTAAGAACTTTCTCAAATCTCTCTCACTCTATATTTAAACTTTCCACTCCTTATCTTAAACAATTTTATTTTCGATCGATTTTCTTAATTTTTTATTTCAATTTATCTCACACAGTCAGATAACTTTCGAATTGGTTTGAATATTCGCCAATGTTCAAAAAGTTGGACATGTCATCAAATTAGAAAAGTTAACAATTCAAAATCATCGGACCGATTTAAATTAAATAATTGAAAAAAAAATTAATTTTTACCTAAAATAATGTTAAAATTTTATTCATTTTTTAAGAGTCATCAAAAATATGACTTTGGATATAGAAAGGGAATCCTATATTGGTTGTTTAATGAAAGGAATTGAGGATCTACACTTATATTAAGCTACTTGAAGAATGTTTCATAATAGAGCCTTAACTTATAGGCCTTGAGTTTTCAAAAAGTTCAAAATTCTAATAGTCATTATTGAAAAAAAGTTTATTGTGCACTGTATGTGTCTTATCTCACACCGTTGGATTATTTTTCGAATTGATTCTAGTATTCACAAATATTCAAAAAATACAAATTGGCCATTGTATTAATTATTTAATTTTAATTAAATAATTGAAATAAATTAATTTTTACCTAAAATAATGTGAAAAAAATTCAATTTTATAATTTTTTTAATCTTTACCGTTTAAAAAAATGTTGAAATTTTGTTTTTTTTTTTTTAAGTGCAATCGAAAATATGACTTTATTAGGCATAGAAAAAGAATCTCACATTGGTTATTTAGTGAAAAAAATTAAAGATATATGCCTATATTAAACTACTTGAAGAAGAGTTATGCATAATAAAGTAGCTTATGGGCTTTAAGCTTTCAAAAAGTTTAAAATTTTAATGGATCGTTATTGAGTAAAAGTTTATATGGTTAAAAAATTTATTGTGAAGTATATCCGTTTTTATCTTACACCGTCATATTATTTTTCGAATTGATTCCAGTGTTCGCAATGTTCAGAAAATCAGACCAGTCATCGAACCAGAAATGCTAATAGTTCAACATCATCAGACCGCTTTTAATTAAATAATCGAAGTAAATTCTTTTTTTACCTAAATTAATGTGGAAAAAGAACATTCGATTTTATAATTTTTTTATCTTTACTTTTTAAAAAATGTTGAAATTTTATTCATTTTTTAAGATCAATTGAAAATATGACTTCGGGAATAGAAAGGGAATCATACAATGATTATTTAGTAAAAGAAATTAAAGATGTATACCTATATTAAGCTACTTGAAGATGTGTTATGCATAATAAGACTTTATCTTATGGGCCTTTAACTTCTAAAAAGTTTAAAATTTTAATGGATCATTATTGAGAAAAAGTTTATTGTGAACCGTGTCCGTCTTTATCTCACACTGTTGGATTGTATTTCGCATTGATTTCAGTGTTCACAAATGTTCAGAAAATCAGACCGGTCATCGAATTGGAAAAGCTAACAGTTCAAGGTCATCGAATCGATTTTAATTAAATAATTGAAATAAATTAATTTCTATCTAGAATAATGTGGGAAAAAATTCAGTTTTATCATATTTTTATCTTTACCGTTTAAAAAATATTAAAATTTTATTTATTTTTTAATAGTCATTGAAAATGTGACTTTAAGAATAGAAAGAGAAACATACTAATTATTTGGTTAAAAAGTGAGGACGTATGTATATATTAAACTACTTGGAGAAATGTTATGTATAAAAGGGCCTTAACTTATAGTCTTAAGCTTTTAAAAAGTTTAAAAGTTTAATTGATTATTATTGAAAAAAAGTTTACTGTAAACCAGTTAACCGTAACCATCTTTATCTCACACCGTCAGATTATTTTCTTGATTGGTTCCAGTGTTCGCAAATTTTCTTCAATATTTTTCTTATTTTTTTTTTATTAAGACCATTTTTATTTTCATTAATGAAAGATATTATATTATGTGTAAAACCTGTATGATTTTTCTTTACACGCATGTAAACGATCAAATATTATAGTTTAAGGCTATTAGAAATGTGACTTTGGGTATAGAAAGGGAATTCCACATTAGTTATTTAGTGAAAAGAATTGAGAGTGTATGCCTATATTAAACTACCTAGAGAATAGTTATACATAATAGATTATTATTGAATAAAATTTATTATGAGCCGTATCTGTCTTTATCTCACACCGTCAGATTATTTTTTTGAATTGATTATAATATTCACAAATTTTTCAATGTTTTCTTTAGATTTTTTTATAGACCATTTTATTTTCATTAATAAAAGATATCGTATTATAGGTAGCACATATATTGTTTTTCTTTACACACATGTAAATGATAAAATATTATAGTTTAAGGACTATTGGAAATGTGACTTTCAGAATAGAAAGAGAATCCCACATTGATTATTTAGTTAAAAGAATTGAGGATATATACCGATATTAAGATACGTGCAGAAGAGTTATGTGTAATTGGGCATTGGCTTATAAGCCTTAAATTTCCAAAAAGTTTAAAATTTTAATTGATTATTATTGAAAAAAAAAGTTTATTGTGAACATGTGACTGTGTCCCTTTTATCTCACACCATCGGATTATCTTTTAAATTGGTTCCAATATTAGCCAATTCTTGATTTTTCTCGCTGACTTAATCATGAAGGTTCAGTTCTTTAAACGTTGATTAAATTATGTTAACATATTGACATATTTAATCTGTAGAAGGTATATGTTATGAAAAATTAGATATTATTAAGACATATTACAAAAGTTAAAAATAAAAGGCAATAAATAGCATGTGTATTTTGTAAAAATAATTGGTGTTCACTCATAGATAATTTTATACAGATATTTCGAGACTTATAAATTGAAAAGGTCTGAAAATTACGATATGTGTTAAATATGGCCAAACAACAAATTCTACTACAAATGTCGTAATACATGTATTATCGTTCATAATTTATTCTAGCTATATTTATTAGATATAACATATTTTCCCGTGCGTTATACATTGACAATCTAATACAAACGCCAAAAATTTTCTTCAATGTTTTTCTTAGTTTTTTTTTTTTGTGTAGACCGTTTTTTATATTCATTAATGATAGATATCGTATTACGGGTAGTGTCTATATTGTTTTTCTTTGTACACATATAAATGATCAAATATTATAGTTTAAATCCTTTTTTATACAATCATGTTTAATCTTCTTAAATCACTTATATTATTTGGTATTATCATCTCGTATTACGCACGGGTGAAATAACTAGTAATTATTTTAAATGCATTAATCACATATAAACGAAATAATATTATTGGGTCATTTCAAAATCATTTAAAAAAAAAGAGGGAGAAAGAGAAGGAAATCACATTATTGAGGGTGCAAAGGCGAATTTTCATTGAAACGTGCCTTTCTTATTCTATTACCTTGAGTTCTTTTTTAAAAATATTTAGAGGTTTTGTAATAAAACTACCTACTTCATGTTACATACATGAAATACACGTGGCACATCCATACACTTCACCCGAGTGAAAGGTTTTATTACAAAACATTCAAGAGATTTTAGAAAATTTTTCTCCTTTTCCAATTGAAACCAACCCCCTTTTCCCGAGTCCTTCTATAGAGATAGATAAGGCTCCATTTTAAGGAGCCTTACCCTTACGTGGTGTGAATTTAATAAAGAATTTTTATTATTTTATGGTTCCATAATATCATAGGAAGCAGAATCATCAAATCCATATTGGGATCTATATCGTAGCATTTGGCTATTGCTATGATATGAAGTTTCAGGATTTGAATCATTTTCCCAAGTTGTAGGAACTGTTGAATATGGATCAAAGTGTTCGAAATTATTATAATGATCAAGACCATTATAATTATGTTTGGCATTAGATGAATCTATTGAATTAAAGCCGATTCGAAAGTTATCATTTGCATATGAATCATTATTATGATCATAAGTTGCATTTTGTTCTGATAGGTAGTCCAAAGCATCGTTAATTTGCTCTGATACCAATGAAGGGGCGGGAGGCGGGGGGCGTTGGTGTTGGAGCCTACGACCTGCTCTAAATCCACTTGCCTACTGCTAGAGGCTTCATGGTCTTGAGGCCGAGGATTATAGGGAACTGCTATCATGGTGAACTGCCTACAATATCCTATCATGGTGAACTAGCAAGACAGAATTATATGGAAACCCTCATACACATGTTTAGGGAACTGCTCGAAGCATTGGGTACTTTTGAGCGATTTCTGGGACTTACTTCTACCTTCTCTTGAGGACTTACGCAACTGCCCATACTTTCTATTTTCCCCAACAGATCGGAAGAGCCTGACTCTGCGGTGTTGCTAGGTTTACTCATAGTTTTTACTTCCAATTTGCATGACACTATGATAAAACTTTAGGCAGTTAAAAACATATCTCTTCGTTGTTTCTTGTAACTTCCTTACTGCGTTGCTCGTTATCTGCTTAGAGTGTTTTGTTTGATTTAGCCTTGTATGGTAAGCTTAGCCATTTGTAGAGATTAAAAAGACAGAAAGAGACTGGAGTTCAGCTATCCTATTCAGAACGGGTTGATGCTTGCATATCTGCATCTGTTGAAGTTTTCCTCCTTTTATAAGTCAAGGAGTTGGATTATATTGCTTTCTTCCTAAGCTAGTGCTAGCTGGAAAGATATACAATAATTCAGAAACATTGTATCTTTTCTGAATTCGTAGACAAAAGTCAAATAGTGCACAGTAAAATTTTAAATTTTCCTAAAGTGCACAGTGCAAAACAGTGATAAATAGTGTCTGCACAGTGTTGAACAGTATCTGCACAATATCTGAAGGTGATATGCACAGTATTCTTTGTTGAAAATTTGCAAAAAGAAAGATACTCTTGATCCCATCTCCCTGCTTTTCTTCACGCGGTGTTGAAATTATCAAAAAGAAGCGTCGACTCACTTGTCTTTTTCTTCCTTTGGCTGATCACGTGTTGGATTGAAGCTGTCAGTGCTGTCTGCATCTGCATTATCTTCTTTTCCTTGTGAAGATGATGAGCTCCTGTAGAGATCCAATGGTCCTCCACTACTACCCATAGAATAATTCTTTAGTAGTCGTGGTGCGCTCTTTCCTTCTATCATTCTTCTAAATCCTTTAGAAGTTGTTTCATCCAAGTCGAAAATCTTGAACGGTTGAACGAATGTTTTAGCTTCAGTAGAACAGTAGACTTTTATGAAATAGTCTTCTGCTACCAGAAACATGTTATCATGGTCTGGTTTTGTTGGATTCCAGTACCAGTCTGATCCACGAAATTTGGCATTAACCATTCTTATTTGGTCAAGCAGAGTAGAAGAGTTCTTCGTGATATTAAGATCATGAGGAATATCTTCATCTTTGCTAAAAGTATGTGGCTGTTTTTGTTAGATTCACGCCATTTGAGGGCTCTATCTTCTTAAAAAATTTCCCCCTTTCCCTCTTGGTTTCTATTTCACTTTTTCCCACTCAAAAACACTTGTTAAGTCGAGATATCTCATCTTGGCCATTAGTTTAATCTAGTAATCTTGGCCATTGATTTCCATTTTATTTTTTTAATTTTTTTACTTTTTTTAATTTATTACCAATTAATAGATTCCCTTTTTTAACTTTCATTTTCATTTTTTTTTTCATTTCCCTTTTTTATATTATTTATAGATATGTTTTTCTTAATTTTTTTTTGGTGTAGACAACTTTTTATCTTAATTAATGAAAGATATCGTAGTACGGGTTGCATTGATATTGTTTTTCTTAGCACACACATAAACATTCAAATAATATAGCTTAAATCTTTTTATAAAATCATATTTAATCTTCTTGAATTGCTTATATTATTTGGTATTATCATCATGTGCAACGCACGCATGTGTGAACATATAAAAGCAATTTTTACAGCTCTTCCGATCTCTTGTTTGATTCTCATTATCTTTTCGAATTATAGTTTCAGCTACAAATATTTACTGATTTGATAACATTTAATTATTACCACACATTTCAACTTATTATAATGAGAATAATCTCATCTCAAGAAGCAAAATGTCCAAATAAATATAAAACAAATTATTTTTATTGTAACTTATATTTATTATTATAAAGGAGCAATATATTTAAGCTCTGTTTGGTTTCCAATATAATAATGTAATAAAAATTATAATGCGGTAGAATAGTAGATAGATGTTTGAACAAAAACACATATAAAAATTCTAACAAAACTGACATGTGGCACAATCTTGTTTTTCAATACATCACATCACTTTTACATTAACACTAATCATTTATGACACTTGTCAATTTTGTCACATTTTTTATTCCTTCTTTTGTTCAATTAGAACTTTCCGATGTTTAATGGAAATTTGAAATGTGTTGCTATTACTTAATGGTAAAATTGTAATGAAACGCCCATTTAGGTGATACACTTTTTTCTTTCATAGAACTTCGATATATATATATATATGATTATGTGTGTGTATATATATATATATATGATTATATGTGTGCTATTGAAAATGCACCACCAATTTTATTCTTTAATTTCATAAATTTCATAAATAAATCTTGGCCTTTTTAAGTTGGGCTTCTTCATAAGAAATTCCATTTGTTGAATTTTTTTTTCCCTTTTCTATTTCGTACTAGAACAATCTTGAATCTGACAATCTTGCCAACAAAATACTAATTAATTACAACTTCGTAATACTTCACAAAGAAGAACGATAATAATCATAAAAATCTAACACTTCAATACGTCTAATATTGAGATTAATCTATGCAAATCCTTGGGCTATCCGCTTAACTAATGGATCAAAAGTTGAAGTGTAGATATTTCTTTCGTGTGCTATACATTCATTTCTATTTCGACTATTTGTCAAAAGTGTACTCAACATTTTACTGAATTAAATTTATTTAGTTCTTCTCTTTAAATTCTTAAATAAATACACAAATACAAAAATATTTACATACTTTGTGTAGTAACAAAACTACGGAATATAATCTTATTACATTGATCAATTTTGATAGTTCATTATCTCATGTTTAACTCATGAAACATGGCATTACGACATTAATTTGTTTTTGGTGAAATTAATTATTTTTATAAATGTGATTTGATGTGTTACTAAAAAATTTATCTGGCTTGGCAAAATAAACCTGGGTCCACTCACTTGAACCAAGTCAAGCCGCTATCCCAAACCTTTAACCCACCACCCCCCCCAAAAAAAAAAAACAAAAAAATGGAAGAAAGAAAATTTTGATTGAGCCAGCTTGAGCTTAGTCAAACTATGACAAATGGCTTGTCAAGTGCGCTCTATTGGGATTAAAATGCTTACAAAAAGATCAAAAATCGACAAGTCAGGAGCTGCTTGTCAAGCTGCTATCCCTGGCTATGGATTTTACCATCCCTATAAACAAATACAACATTTATAGGGTAGGCGAGTCGCTCACGCACTAACTCTAAAAAGTTTATTTTGTGTTAGAAAAATTTTAAATTTTATAAATTAGCCTCCATAATAAAATATAAAAATTCAATAGAAAACTATATTGCATTTGGTATGGTCAATGGTGGCGCCAGCACAGAAGAGAGGCGGAAGCCGGAACGAAAACTCAAAAAAAGTCATATATAAGTATTAATTTTTGAAAACATTAAACAAACTCAAGTGCATTATAAATAGTGTTCAACAACTCAAACCCTAGTCGAAAATTTTAAGTTATCTATTTTAAAGTCATTACCTAGAGTCTAAATTTTAAGTTTTATAAAGTGTTATAGAATAATAGTAGTCTCAATGACTTATTGAATATCTAGAGAGAGAAAGTAGGAAATATTTCTACATAACTCTTATTAAATCAAAAGGAATTTAAAATAGCAAAATGGTTACAAGAAGATTAATAAACAAACTAAGCACTAAAGCAGCTAAGTGTGTTGTTAACTAACTAAGTGGACACTATGACACTACAAATTTTTGTATATCACATATTACATTGCAATGTAACATATATAACAAATGAGCCAGGCCTAGTGAGGCCACCCCTTGGCTACACTAAAAAATATAGCCAAACTTCACATATCACATTGCAATGACATCAATATTGAGAAGCATCTAAATTACATTCTTTATTTATTTCTTTTCTTTACTTTTTTCCCTTTTTAATTTGCTTTTATTTATTTTTTAATTTATTTATTTTCTAATTTAAATTAGAAATGAGGTAATTTTGGTTGTTCTGTTTCAATTCTTTAGAAACTAAGTACTTGTGATCTTTGCCGTCATTAGTGTCTAATATTCGTAGCCGGGCATCTAATCAATGAAACTTTTCAATGCAACAGTTTGATCACTCTCAAAGATACTTCACTAAAGAGAAATTTCTCAAGTTAAAAACGATTAATCATAAAACACTTTGCATATCTATGAACTTATATTTGATGTAACTATTAACTAGTATTTACACCCGTACGATGCACGGGTAGATATACTAAACTGAGTGTCTCTAAACTTCGGTCTAGAAGTAGCATCATTTACAACACGACTAATAACATCTATATAGAATATAAGAATTAAATAAAGAAACAAAAGATATGAAATATAAATTTGGTTTAAATGCAACTATACCAAACAACGGTGCTTTATCATCCATTATGGCAGAATTGATCTCAGGAAAAGGTCGAAACTTATAAATTTTAGGGGGAAAGGATTGACCTTTCAACAAAAGAATAATCATCTTCTCACATAGAGTACTTCTGAATGGATGTCGAGTGTCACGATAAATACCTTTGTTATCCTCAAACTTATTTCCTTATCAAACCTGCTGATATTGCCTCCACGAACACTAGCCCAGATGCGATCACCCTAACAAAGAAATGTATTAACTTTTTAATGCAACAACGTGCAAACATTCTTAAACTGAAAATCCCAGGAAGAGCTGGCAAAATGGAAGACCGAGAAAGCATACATTTAATAAAGTAGAACACAACCCAAACCAACTATTCATACAACTAAGAAACTACTAAAGTCAGAAAAAGAATTCCAAGAATTCCTTTGAAAAATAACTTATAAATTACTCTAAAAAAATACCTTCAATCCAAATATATAAATAAGTCGATTGATCTCAATCTAAGAACCTATTCAATCAAGAAACTATTTAAATAACTTATAAAAAATCTCAAATTAATAGACCGAAGTCAATCCAATAAAACATACAAATCAGAAACAATGAAAACATACATATCAAAAACAATAAAAAAGAAATCCAATAATTAAACCTAAAAATAACTTAAAAACTCGAAAGAAAAAAAATCCAATAATTCTACTATAAAAGAAATTAAAAACCTATAAAAAGTTTGATCCGAATGACAAAAATTGAGACATTAAAGCAAGGAACCTGTAACTAAGAGTGTACAATTAAGAAAGCAGAACTCAATCCAATCTAAAAATCCATACAACTAATAAACGGCTAAGGTCAGAAAAGATATTAAAAAATAACACTAAAAAATAACTGAAATACTGTAAAAAAAAAAAAAAAAAAACTTCAACCCAAAAACTTGAATAAATATATTCATCTCAATCTAATAATATATTCAATTAAGAAACTATTTAATTAATAACTCACAAAAAACCTTAGCTTAATAGACCGACGACAATCCAAGTAAACATTACAACTAAGAAATTGTCAAAAAGAAATCAAATAATTATTTCTAAAAAATAACTTAAAAAATCTAAAGAGGTTTAACCTAAAGACATAGTTACATTGAACTCTGTCTAAGAAATTATACAATTAACAACTGTTAAAAAATTAAACCTAACAAATTACAAAAAGCTTTAAACTAAAGACACAATTACATTTCCCTTCATTCTATTACGGTACATAATTAACAAACTATCTGACAAATAAATATACGAATAATTATACCGCACAAAAAATTATATACATAAGCCGAGATGGAGAAAAAATGTTAATAATGTAAACTTTAGTATAATGTAAAAAAAACACTTACTACTTTGTCGACAAAAATAAATTCCAACCTACAATCACCCTTCTCATCATACATAGCCATCCATTTTCCCGCACAATGGATTCTAATACTCCAGTCCACCCTCTTCCTGGTGATATTCTTGATGAGGGTTGATTGAACCATTTTTGTGGAACCCGAACTTGAAAGTGAAAAAGAAAAATTAAGTTACAATTAAACATGAATCTTTTAAGCACGAAGGGCACAAATTAAGTCCGAATTGAAGCACAATTTATAGTTTCAATTGTACCCAATTATAATCCTGGAAAAATAATAATGATAATAAAAATTAGGGAAGCTACCAAAAATAACATACCCAGTTGAAATTAAAACACATGGGATAGAAGAAGATCGTGATTAACGATGATGAATGTAGATTATAAGGGATTTGTATGTGTACAAAAGAATCCCTTCCAATTAGGTCCCCTAAATGATAAGATGATATATTTGGTAGATTATGAAGAGACCCGGAAACATCGTCGACGTGAAGAATTAACATGGTAATAGAACTTCTAACAATGAAAGGCAAAAGACGACATCATCGGCGAAGAAGAGCAAATATGGTAAAATGATTTCTAGCAAATTTGAAGAGATAAGAAAAGAGGATTTGCAGGTATAGAGTAGTACATCGAAGAGAAGGTGCCAAATTAAAACATACGTTTTCAAGGAAGAAAATCTCAAAAATAAATAAATAATTAAATAAATATATGCTATTTTAATTAAGTATGTCTGATTGTGGGAAAGCTGCCAGAAAGAAAAACAATATTAAAGGAAAAAAAGGACAAAAAACAATAAATAAAAAAATGCTGATGTAACACGTGACGCACACGTGACATCAACGAATTGTTTAGGCGGGAAAACGTTTAGAGACTACTGTTGATTTAAGAATATATATATATATATATAGATTATATTAGGTTAGTTCTGGTTTCAAGCTTTGTAACTGACATGTTACCAACTTGAAATGAATGCTATGATTGGTTATTATAGCTTGCATAGAATCACTTAAGCAGTTGGTTGCAAAATCTAATTATGCAAATGGCCCAGTTTTGGACCTAGAAAATTATAAACTGGAAAAAAGATGTACATTATTTCCTCCAATATTCGTTCTCTTGAACTCTAAATTTTTCTCTGTAACTCCCGGAATTTTGCAACTAAAATACGCGCTCTAAACTGCTTGAGTTAGCATGGGGTGAAAAATCCGGCTTATCGACCTTTGTGTTTTCTGTCGTTGATTAACTTACAGTCCTTTTTCGTATATTTAGGTCTTGAGTGTATATATGCAAGAAACACAAGATCACCTTGAAGTACACTCATATAAACTACTATTATTGTTCTTTTGAGGAGGAGTTAGAGCTTAATCCGTAACGAAAAAAATGAGATTCTAGAGATGAAAGAAATCAAGAATGTAGGATCCAACTTATCATCATGACAGTACCAAAGACTCAAATGCATTATGCAGAAATGGAGGGACCATTTATATGACTTTTTTGCAATCACTAGAAGATTTCTCAAAACTAAAAAGTTGCATAAGATGAGATACATACTGTCATGTCCGCTCTTCCGATCTCCCATGTCTTCTACTCCATTTGAAATTCTCTTCTTATTGTGCTTTCTGATCTGTGTCCCTCCCTCAGCAAAACTAGCACAAAATGGGGCCTCAGGAAAAAAAGGGTAATGTATTCTTATGATAGAGTATCTATTTTCGACCAAATTTTCATCGAGATCGGAAACAAATCCCTCGTCGGAAGTGAGTGAACCCGTAAGTTCGTCCGCGAAATTAACACACATGAATTCATAACAGAATATCTTCTTTCTCCCACTACATTTTGACTGTCATTCCACTCTGAAATTATACTTTATATCCACTAAAATCAAAAGCCTGTGAAATAGGACCCCATCATGTTGAAAAAACAGATATCCCATCCTATGTTTGTGTAAGTTGAATTATTGCTAAAGTAAACATAAAAAATTGAAATATATGCTCACCAAACAAAATTATTCGAATAATCCTGCTTTAGCTTTCTATATCACTGTCAGAAGATGATTTTGAACAGAAACGACGAGTAATGTTCAACTTTTCACACAAGAAAGTGGATAAATTCTCTGTTTCATAAAGATAGAAACATAAAAGAAAAAATAAGGGATTTTTTTGGTGGGAAAACTGTGCTTTGAGCCAATATACAGAAAATGACACGGTGACTTTGTATTTTGTCCTACGTACATATGATAAATAAATTTGTTAGACCACCTCTGTTGTTTTATATAAATGATTCTCCACCTTAAATTCATTCCATTTTGTGAGGTAGCCACAGAATATCTTGGAGGGCGACCTGGGATCATCCATAATCTCACTTGACATACATTTTATCAAAAATTTTGATTTGATTATTACTTGAGAAATAGTATAGTGGGAAAAATGCTGTCCAAATGGAATCTGGTGCCATTTGCCATTCCTGTAAGCCTTGCATTCCTTAGTCTTCTACCATCAATTTGTTCGTCTCAAGAGCCCACAGAAACATTTAGCAGACATCCAAGTGACAAACATAAGATTCATCAGGTACTTTAGTGTGAATTTATGTTTATGTTAAAAAGCATATAAGTTGCAAGAACCATCTCTTTTGCTAGTTCTTGATGAATCCAAACATTTTGTCTTGAGTTTTTTTAGATTAATTCTCAGTTACTTTTCGAGATTAAGCTCCATGGATTCCTTCTCTGGGCTTCGGTTGGTTTCTTGATGCCGATTGGTATACTAATAATGAGGAAGTCAAATGGAGAAGAATCTGTAAGCAGGCAAAAGATCATATTCTACACACATGTTATTACACAGGCAAGTCTTCATGCTTTCTATTGAAATTTTTTTCTCCCCCGAATTTGCTGACAAATAAACTCTATTTTCTATGCCTTATTATTGAGTGAATCCAAGATAATCTTACAGTGTTTTAGCCTGAAACATGAAAGTTATGGCCCTTTGAAGCTAGCTTCCCAATATCAATCTTTAATGACACTCAAATCAACTAGAAAGTAACTAATCCTTGACTATTATACTAATTATTATCATTACTTGAAGAGAAAGAAAAGCACTGTGCTTATTATATGATTGAGTGGCAAATGCATCACTTATTTGTATCACTAAAAGCATCTAAAAAGAATAGTATTATAACTAAATAAATCTTTGTTAACTTCTACTTACTTTTTACTTATAATTATAATTTGATCTCCAGATTACGGCAGTCCTCCTTGCAAGTATAGGGGCCGTAATGTCGATAAAATACTTGGACAACTCTTTCAATAATCTTCACCAGAGAATAGGCTTAGCCCTTTATGTTGGCATATGGCTACAAGCCTTGATTGGCATCATAAGGCCACATAGGTAATGAATCTGTGATCTATCGTTTTGGTCCGTCACATTTTGGAAACCGAAACTCTTTAAAAACTAGAAACCTTTTTTTTTTTTTTTTTTGGTGTGCAGGGAAAGGAAAGGGAGAAGCATATGGTATATGTTTCACTGGTTAGTGGGGATTGGTGTTACTTTTCTGGGAGCCATCAATGTATACACAGGACTAAAAGCATACCATGAAAAAACATCTAAAAGTGCAAGGATTTGGACCATCGTTTTCACTGCTGAAGTTTCTGTCATAGTATTCTTGTACCTTCTTCAGGAAAAAGGGCATTATATACAGAAACAAGGGGTGATTTTAGCTGTGCAACCAACTGATCAAGAAATGTCTCCAAGAAACAACCAGAAGGAAAGGCCCCCGCAAAATTGTTGAGAAATCAAGGAAAAAAAGATTTATTTACTCAATCCTCATTCTGACATTGGATTCTTTCTTTCTAACTTTCTTGTGATTTTGCACCATTGCATTATAATGAGATGAGACTTTATTTTTTAATTACTATTTTTTTCCCTCTCTTGTAGTTTAAATTTAAACTGAAAATTGGGTAAAGATGCAACTTCTATTTAATTGTTAGGTTTTTGTAGGTGGTGAACTGAGCAAGCAGATAGGCTTCTGTGTTTTAAGAAGCTCGCATAAGCCTTATCTAAGTGATGATTATACTCGAAACTTAAATTTACGCTTCGTCACATGTTGCACTTTATCAAGCATTCATCGCGTTTTATCACGTATTGTTGCACTTAAGCATGCATAAACTGAAGATTTAATCTCGTCACTTTTCCACGCATTATGGTTTTTAAAATATTCACAATAGAACCATTGAACTTTTCTTGCATTGTTGATAGAGTTTAGCCTTCTCAGTGGTGCTATTTATTACTACGACCATCATGTTTATGTGACATTAGATTACAAGTCCACTTTAATACATCACATGTCTCTATATTGTACTTGACTTATCATTTAAATTATTATCTTATTAGGATGCCCAACGTAATGAAGCTAATTAATAACTTAATATTGTTTAAGGAATTTAATATTGATAATAGAATTTAGCGTTCCATTATATGCATTATTATATTGCCAATCGCCATCGTGTTTGCAGTATGTAAAATGAAAAGTTGCATAGTGATATGCCAGCTAGGGCTAAAACACATTGGATTTTCTATAGTAACAAATCTAGTTTTGGATTTGGAACCAGATTTACTTAAGTGGCGCTGACTGAGCCCCACCAAGACTGCACAGGCAGCACACAGGCAGCACGGCTTGGCCGTACAAATGTGCGGCCACACCATGCTGCCTGTGCGGCCTTATGGATATTCAATGCGGCCGCCCTAGTTCAGGTGGCGCCCAGTCAACGCCATCTAAGTAGATCTGGTTCCAAATCTGAAACCAGATCTATTACTATAGAAGGATTGTAAAGCACATTGCCTCGTGAGCGGGGACAAATTTTGTTTACATAATCTCAAAAACAAATCTAAAATGGTAGAGTCACAACATGTGCAAGCACAAGTATGTGTGTTAAGGGTCGACCTGTACTTAATAGGGCCGCAAGCGAAGTTCAGGACAACATGCTCCTATATATATTGAACTTTTTTTTCCTGAAATATCGAGCTAAAAATAGAGCCCCATAAACGAACAAGAATGTTATTTTTTATTCAAAAACTAAACGAAACAACTGTGATCAAATTGTTCAACAAAAATAAAGCTAGATACCCATCAAGAAATAACAAGATGCCGTCTAGGAAACAACAATATAATGCATTGACAAAATAATATTCAACAAGACAAGAACAGTAATTGAACTTTAAAGACCAAGGATACGGGAACCTAAAAGCAAAAGGAGCGAACATTAATTTTTTTTTCCTTTTTTTTTAAACATAATAATAGGCTGGGTATTGACTTTTTAGTTTATTTGGAATTGATTTCGGTTCCTTTGTATTTTGGAATTGGGCACTACTTCATTTTGTTTTCTAAGAAGATAGATTTGTCTCCAAATTTGGAGACAAATCTGTCCCGGTGACGCTGACCGGGGTGCCACCTGGAACCATGCGACAGCATGAAAAATCCATGAGGCCGGCACGGCCGCACTGCCCAGCCTAAAACATGCAGTGCTGGCATCATGTGGGTTGTGCGGCCACATGGATATTCCATGCTGCCGCATGGATCCAGGTGGCGCCCAAGTCAGTGCCACTTAGACGGATTTGTCTCCAATGTAGAGACAGATCTGTCTTCTTAGAAAATGCACTACTTCATTTGGTATGGGCAGGCCATAGAATTTTTTTAAAATAAAATAAAAAAATGTGTTCCATGAAAATGAGCCTCTCAGTTTTTTGGGCCCTAAGCACAAGCTAGTTGGGCTTAAGGTCAAATACGAGCATGCCTGGTTACAAGCGTTGCAAGTAACAGAAATTGTAGATTTTGAGGAGTAACTACTTAAAATTAGGGTGATTGACATTTATTTATTTAATATAAAATACAATGCAACAGTAACATTGAAATCCCGCCAATCAAAGTTACACTGATAAGTGCCCACTGTAAAAGAAAATTGTCTTTTAAGGCAACTTCAACCATCCACTAAATTTGGGAGAATTTTTTTTGGGGGGGCGGAAGATTACTCCGATCATCCCCCATCCCGGGAATACTATTCACTTCCCCCCAAATATAGGGAAGGGATATCTATATATATATATATATCTAAATTAAAAGTAGTCTAAATAAGTTTTTCCTCCTAAATTGTTGACGTAATAGATGATGTCGTATTTTTTTTTTTTTTGCATTATCTTATTTTATTCATTTCTATTTTGAAATGGCTAAGCAGTGCAATTTAATCATAACATTTCTTCTTATTGTGTAATATAACTTTAACATTCAAAATTTGATAATTTCAACAATGAATCTTACTCTTTTCATCAGAATATAATATTTTTTTAAACTTAAAAAGACAATAAATAATACTCTCAAATTCTCATTAACTTATTATCTATATCTATATATTATAATTAATCTAAATCAATTGGAACTTCTGCGTCATCAATTGGTGCTCTGTAAGATAATTGATTACGTCATGTTTTTACCTATTTTCCATTGTTTTCCTCTAGCATAGAATTTGAAATTCGATTTCTGGTTTTCTAAAGAAACGCATAAAGACTGAATATTTTCCATGAATTTGATATTTTCTATGGAATTGCAATCAAAACACATTATAGGTTGTTGTATGTAAAATCTCTGTAACGAGAAAGGTGAGGTGACTTCTATTTCTTTGAAAGGAGAAGGGCTCCCAGAAATGTTATCAACGGCAGTTGGTTGAGAGAACATTTGTCAGATTTGTCCTTGTACAATAACTTTAAAAGGCTATTGTGAACTTGATTATAATGAATCATCTTTATTTGAATCAACTTTTTTTGGCAGATTTGTACTTACACGATCACCAATATATAAAAGTGGGAATGTGTGTAAAATATTCACTTCCCCACTTTATCCCTAACTTTTTATTTTAATACAAATAATATCCTTATAATGGTGTAATTATTTCATATATTTAAAATCTTAATAAATGACTTCTTTCTTAGCCCATCAAAAGTTGGTTACGACGCTCTTCCGATCTCTTTTAAACTATCATGAAATCATTTTTTTAACATTTTGGTTTTAAATGTTTTTTATAACTTGATTTTTAATAATAAATTTATAACTGATATAATCATTTCTTCAATTACCTTTTTCTTCTATGGTACAATTCTAAAGAATTAATAGTAAAATTTCATTTAAGAAAATTTAGTTATTTGAATTTTCTGTTATAGTTTTTTGAGTGCACTGTTTTAGTTATTATCACAATCACAATATGTTAAAACTATAAATATGTGAAACATTCACTTATTCAATATAATAACACTAAAATTTTAGTGTGCACAGTCATTCATATTAAAGGTATTTTCGACATATGCAAACACTATTCAACACTATTCTTATGTTTTAAAATCACATGCCATAGTATGTTACAGGAATAATGACAGTGTATGTTTATTTCAAAGATTGGGTAGACCATATTCAATTTCTACTCTATTTTTCTATATTTCTCTTGCAATGGAGAAATATACCAAAAAGATTTGGAAGCATTAGTATGGATTCTTATATGTGTTTTTCCTTCCCTTTTTTCGTTGGAACTCTTATATAACCAATTAGTTTATAATTTGCATTTTATGATGATTCTACATAGGCAACTGCAAAAAGAATGAAAAAAGTAATAGAAGAGAATACTATAGATAGTGGAAACTCTAAAATCCTCAACTGTTGTGTAGTTGAATCCTTAAATAAATTAGTTGATTTCTCTTTTTACATTTTTTGTTGTCGTTATGGAATAATAATTCAAAAACTATTCAGCTTGATGCCACTTTTTTTTTAAATAAAGTAAGCAATTTTTACTTTTACTTTCTTCAAAGAAATAGAAAATTTTCAATTATCATATAGAAAAATGAAAATTATAAAGCACTATATTGAGAAACAATTGAAAAGATGAATGACATACTTTCAAACATAGAAGACTGAAGACTTCGTAATGAGAACATCTCTTTTTATTTAGTCTTTTTTTTGGCTCTTTATAGTTTTATGCATCTATTATCATGGTTTGATGAAAACTCTTAAATATATTATTAATCTTTATCATTAGTGTTAATGCTTTTACAGTTATTATACATGCAATATGCAACGCACATTTGAACTACTAGTAACTTTAAAATGTTATTGTGAACTTGGTTATACTGAATCATCTTTACTTGAATGTCAACTTTTTTAGAGAGATTTTGACCTGATTGGAGACTGGCAAAATTTATAGGGTTAGTTTTTTGCTTATTTTTTCTTAAACATTTTTAACGTTTTGGCAAAATGAGTTGAGAATTGGAAATTTAAGATGTTTCTGCATTTAGTTTTGTTTATCAAAAAATCATAGCTCTAATAAATTTCTTGGGTTACATAGATGAATATAAAAAAATTTCTCACAAATATTTATTCTTCTTTCATATTAGTTCCCTCCAATTTCATAAGTTTGAATTTCCAAATCATAAAAATATTAAATTATAAAGTTTCAAAGATGTTGAGAATACAACGAATCAATTTATAGTTCAAGCATGTGGTTTGATTGATACAATAATAAAATATATTATTTAAGGTTTCAACATTAGAATGAGGTATTATGTGCAGTAAATAAGGACATATACACTATGCCATGCAAGCGGATTGGTCCAATTGAACGTAGGAGAAGATTTCTACTACTGAGTTTATTAGTTTAATTGTTTTTTTTACTTTTTCCATTGGTGTACATTCATGTTTTTATATTTTCAACTCATGCACAAATATTTCTCATTAGTTACTTTTCAAATTCCTAGTAGTTATATTTTTTTAACGTTATTCTTCTCGTACATCACACGGGTGTTATACTAATTATGAAAACGTAGATACCTTAATTATGAAATTGCCACTATATTAATTACCAAAATGCCATTCTTTAACTTATTTTGTTTTTAAAACTTAATTGTTCCATTTTGTAAGCCAAAATGGAAC
>CAVNYN010269822.1:0-40168 GCA_963692815.1 Nyctanthes arbor-tristis
CTCTTATCGGTGTTAGTGGATTGTTTGTCCCATGGTAAGGGTGCCCGCAGTTTTCCCAGTTGGGTTTTTGTGTCGACAGTTCTGGTGTTTTTAATTTCCGCATACATACCTGGCCTAGATATATCTAGGTCGTGTTACACTTTACACTAGAATAACTGTTAAGTAACTAAGTAGGATACATTCTTATTAGAATCAAGTTAACCACTATATTCACACCAACCATCTGCGCGCGCATGCCTTATTTCCAACGGCTTACCATGCCTTGACCATCACCAAGAACTTACCAATATCCATAAGAATGGCTTGGCAAAATCATATCAACTGTCGGGCCCCGAACACTGCGTCCAGTATATATACCTACACAGTGGGCTGTGAGCCTCTAACACTGCGTCAAGTGTATATACCTGATCAACCGGTCATTGAGCCTCCACCATCCAAAGGGGCATGGGGGCCCAAATGAAATATATATATATACACACGCACACACATCGACAACCAGTCAGAATGTGGTCTAACTATATAGGGATTACACCATCATCAATAACGACTCATGCCAATCATCTTCATGCCTTATACATGTTCTCTTCTCTATCGTCATTCTTAATGAGTGCATATGGCATGCATCATAATATGCTCATTAACATATCTCAGTACTACCAAATATATCATGCCCAAATACTTTCACATATACCTCAACAAAGATTGCCAATACATGGTCATGTGGTATCATATAAAGGTCATGTATATAAATGATTCCAATAATAGGGCATGACAAATATTCATATCTTATATTGTTATATAGAAGCAGATAATACTATTGTTTTGCATTGTAGTTGAACCATTACTTACCTTCATCTTTAGCTACCAATGCTGCTAATATCTTTGACACTCTAGCCGATATATATCCCAACTTATCATCTTAAGGCTAAAATCTGTAAATATTAAATTTACTTTCTTAATATCTAGTTAGGACAAAGGTATAATTATTCACAATTAAGCTTTTATATAAAAAACAATATTATCGACTACTAAAATATAAACAAGCCTAACCCATAAATAGACTTAACTAACAACCAAATGAAATACAATTCATACCTTTACTAGATGTGTCACATATTACTAATCCCCTATGTGTCTGTTATGATAGTAAAGTCAGAAAACCCTGTTGTACCCTGTCTTTAAAATTAGGAGTCAATTAAGAAAAGAAACTAACCTTAACCTCACCTTAACATAGAGATAGGCCTTATAAAAAAGGGACTGGCCTCCAATTGCTTTGGGGGACGAGTGAACGTCTCCCACTCGCCCCTAATAGGGAATATAAGAAATTGGGGGATGTTTCACCCCCAATATATAGGCACCCATGTCTTATACATGGTTGCCAAGTAGCAGCCATGCATAGGGCTGCCACCAATATAACTGGAGTAGCTGCCACACGGCATCCACTCATCTCTTATTTATTTTTTTTTTTTAAGTTCTTGGCTACGGTAGCTCATATCTTAATTATTATTTTTTTAAAAATTCTTAGCTGCGGCAGCCACCTATTTATTTGTTATTATTGGTTTTTTTCTTTTCCCTTTTTACCATCTCACATGTCAAATTAATATTTGGTATGTCAAACAATGTTCTTTTAACGAATTCTTAGGAGCCACGTGAACCTTTAATAAAACACTTTTTAATGTACTTATGAAATGAGATTCTAAAACTATTTATTAAAAGTTACAATATTATAAAGTTAATGGCTTTTTAAATCTCAATTGCTAATAGAGGTATCACGAAATATAATTTAAAATTTAAATTCTATTAAATTTTACATGTTCAATAAAATTATAAAAATAATACTTTTAAAGTTGGGGAGCTACATTCACAATAGTGGACAGAAAGCTATATAAAATGAGCTTTGTCGGACCTCTCCTAATGTACCTATTCCCAGGTGAAGCGAAAACTATTTTGGAAGAAATCTACTATAGAGTCTACAAAAATCATTCATAAGGACAATCATTGGCCCATGAAATCTTGAGACAAGGATATTTTTTGCCAAAAATTAAAAAAGACGTAGTAGAATTTATGAAAGCTTGTGACAAATGCCAACATTTTGTCCTAATAATCAGGAATCCATCTGAAGAACTGACCTCTATCCTCGGACCATGGCCATTTGTTAGATGGGGAATCGACCTCATCGGCCTACTGCCAAAAGGGAAAGAAGAAGTGTAATTAATTGACTATTCACCAAATGGGTTGAAGCAAAAACCTTAGCAAACGTAATTGAGCAAAAGACCGTCTTTGTATGGAAGTCATTTGGTTGTAGGTTTAGAGTTCCTCATGCAATAGTAACAGACAACGGGAAGCAATTTGACAATGACCAATTCAGAACCTTCTGTGAAGAATTAAGAACCATTACTTTACACCTCACCACCCACAAGTCAATGGTCAGGTCGAAGTGGTCAACAAAATAATCAAGCACATCTTGAAGATCAGACTTGAAGCTTTGAAACATAGAGGGGCTAAGGAACTCACTACAGTTCCATGGTCGTATCGAATGACTTGCTGAACTACGACAGGCTAGACTTTCTTCTCTCCGCCTATGGGGGCTGAGGCCATCGTCCCAACAAAACTAGAAATTCCCTCCCCAACAAGATCTTATAGGGTAATTAACGAGGATCTTTCCCAACGGAGCTTACGAGCTAAAAAATATGGAAAGGCTTGAGGTCATGCACCCCTTGGAATGTAGAGCATCTCAAGAAGTACTACCTATAGTGATGTTGGCTATTGCTTTGAAAAAAATTTGTCAGACAACTAAGTCGCTTTGTACTGTGAGATTACCAGCAAGGTTAAGAGCTAGCTAGAGCTCTAACTATCCAAAGTCATTCTCATAAGTGACCTAATAGTTATAACTTTGTAAATGAAAATGAATAGCTTTTGTTTGCAATACTCTATCTCGGTTAGCGACCGGAAAATTTTTCCCTTTAAAAATTTTATTTTAATACACGTGTCGCTATGACGTGTCTCAAATAATTGTGAATAGTCAAACCTTATTGTCGCGCTCGTCTAGTCATAACTATAATTTAAATAAATTAAGTCGAATAATTGACACTCACATGAGTTACTCCAAAATACATGTTAATGTAACTCCAAAATTTTTAATCTGAAGTCTTGTATGCAAACTCTTCTCAAAATAATAGCCGAAAACAAACCCAAGCATTCAAAATATTTACCTCATATAGTAGTCTTCCATTCAACTCTTCACCAAGTGTAGTCCTATGCCAAAATTACATAACTACATAATCTCCAATTCACCCTTTCACCACGACCAGATCCATCTTCCAACAGCCAAGGTTATTCTCTCTTTTTTTCCCTTTGTCTTTGAAATTCTTGCAAGCATCTCCATCATCTCCACCATTCCCTTTCACATACAAGCCTAAACTTTTCATTGCAAGCACAAGAGTATACCTCCATCTTCATTGTTCATGCAACCATAAATGCAGAAAAACAATTTTTTGTTCATACATTCAATATATACACACACTCAATGCAAGCAAGAACCACAAGAATATACATATACATCCATTGCATCTTCATAGCATCCTTTATACCACCACGCAGCCACCCGTCGCTGCCGGCAGCCCCTAAGCTAGCCACGAACCCACCGAAAAACCACCCACCCTCTCAGCCTGTTTTCAACAACCACCAAAACAATCCCTAATCGACCCAAAAACTCAAAGCCCAACTCCTAGAAGCTTAAGAACCGATTTATGGCTGACTTGAGTGTAGAAACTCGCCGGAAAATAAGTTTTACAAATGAGCTTTCACCAAAAACTTTCACCATTCGCCCAAATACCTACTTAGATTATTAGAGCTCGTTGAGGGTATTGTATTTCCCCATTTGTTAGATGTCAAAACCTCGATTTTTCACCAAAAAATTACCCAAGAAAGTAACTCCAGCGTCCCACTCTTCTCTCTGTCGTCTGTTTTGAACGTTTGGGATGGGGGTGTGTGTTGAAAATTTGATAAGATTTCCAAATTTATTTTGGCAGCCTCAACCTTTCAAATCCTATAAGTTGGTCCCTAGAGTTTTAGTTCTTTTCAACTTAATCCCTCATATATTAGTGTTCATCAAAACAGTCTTTTAAGTCCCATTTTGAAATGTTTCAGCCCTTTGGCTTTTATGCTTATTGATTTCAATACCCATAGTTTATGAGTTAGCCATTTCAGTCCTTATACTTCTAAGCTTACTCTTTTCAGTCCCCAGACTTATGATTTAATTCCTATTCACCCCTAATCTTAGTTATTTCCTATTTTAGCCATCAAAATCATTTAAAATACATTTTCACTCATATTCCCCGCTTTTAATTATTTCACTTTAGTCCCTAAAGTTTTAATTTAGTTATTAAACTATAATTTTCAACTCCTAACTTTAACTAATTTCTTTTTATTGACTAGATGGACTGGTCGGACACTTAGAAAGCTAGTTTTCAAGATTCATAGCTCAACTCAAAAAAACTAAAGGTGTCGACTCTTTATTCAAGAAACTCTTTTTAAGATTGCGTAATATTAATTGATCTGTATGGTGCATGTTATATGTGGATATGTGATGATAAGAATTACAAGTTATATGCACAAGATCTCTTGATTATGAGCATAATCTGTTTCATTAAGAATTGAGAATTTACTTTTGCTATGCTTAGCTTGTTCTCATATAAGGATAAAAATAAGAATAAAGGGATTTACTAAGAATGTGGACTTGCATTTATTATACGGTGCTTGATTATGAAAGAATTTAGGGTTTTACCCTAGAAGAATTTGCATGTCTATGTGTACCATTTATTGTATAAATTAATTGATATGCGCTTGAGTCTACTGAGTATTTCATATGAAATACTTATTCCTTTCAAATTAACAAATTTCAGGATTCAGGGCCGGCGGTGAAATGACAAACGGTGGCTATAATTAAATATGTATTATGAAAGATTAATGTTTTGAAAACCTATTTATCTTTCATGGAGAAACATCTGATAAACTCCAATTATTTTGTAATAACTGTCATGGATTGATATACTATATTTGCCTTCCGCACTATTAAAACATATATTGAATGTTGTCGTTTCTGCATTAAATTATATTATAAGTTAGCGAGAAAAGTCAAACTAATGGTCCAAGCATTTCAAAATTTGGGGGTTACAACTTTTCTCCTCGTCTGGGC
This sequence comes from Nyctanthes arbor-tristis, assembly GCA_963692815.1. Lineage (NCBI taxonomy): Eukaryota > Viridiplantae > Streptophyta > Magnoliopsida > Lamiales > Oleaceae > Nyctanthes > Nyctanthes arbor-tristis. The sequence goes on from CAVNYN010269822.1 coordinate 5,198, forward strand.
TCTCTAAACCACTGTCTTTCTATATCTGAGCAACCTACTTCCTGAGGAAACCCAAGTCATATCCATGTTGTTGTTTGACAATCTCACCAATAATCTCTTTGGCCGTTTCAATATAAAGAGCGCTCTACTCATGCTTGTATTTGTTAGAGGCCTTGTACCAAGCAATTACAACTTAGAAACCAACTAGCTAGTCTGAAGGAGGCTGTTAATCATTCTCTTTCTCCAATTGCTTGAGTTTCCATCTCTTCGTGGTCAATGAGATCTCTAACTCCTCATTCTTTTTCTTGACTACATCCAACTCTGCCCACAGATGCCCTGCTTTATCCTTGGCCAAGGCTATCTCCTGCTTCTTTTCAATACAGGCCTTGTCAGCTGTCGTCTTCGCCTTCTCTGCTTGACCAGATTTTTCTGTGAGCTGACAGTTATGGTCAAGGATTTTCCACAACCACTTGAGCTCACGCAGCTCTAGAATAGCAGAATGAGCCCTGAGAATTGAGCTCGTCTGGAGAAGCTCCACCATAGCCATGTTGGAGATGTAAGCTACACCATAGCCAGAGTCGGGGGGAGGTTTAGAGTCTCATTCCTCAGGTCGCTGGGCTAAGTTAAACCCGAGCTGAGACTTGGTGCTCTTAGATTTGCTCCTCTTAAGCTAGCTGCTATATGTTGAATGGACTGGCTGCTATGGTCAAGCAGACTCTTCTCCTCAGAAGACTGGGCTTCCTCTACAATTACATGCTATACAGCAACTGGAATAGCTCATAGCTGGGTGGGCGAGATAACGAGAAGCATGGCGTTTAGGCACCGGCTCAGCAGTGGGTAGGACTCTCTTTCCAGAGACTTTTTAAGCCCTGAGCTGTTTTTTTCCTCCTTCTTATAGAGCTCTTCTTGAATTTGGGCTGGAGTATTCATCTTCTCCCTCCTCTTTTCAGCCTCTCTTATTGATCAATTCTACATTTGGGAAAGGTACATCTTCCCTACAAAAAACATAATGTTAGCTCGCTTCAAGAATAGATGAAAACAATCCTCGGGGATAACAAACTTGCAATTGTTAGGATTTCTTGTGATATCTTCCGTCGTGGAATGGGGAAGGCTGTGAGAATGAGGGTCTCCTTGTCTACTAGGTCGCTAGGATGCCTATGGTACTCTATGAGAGCCTTTACCACTAAAACTTGATCTCTAAAGGTTCCAACTAGCAGCTGCCCTCCTAACCCTGGGAGAGAGAAAAAAACTAGGTGAGGTAGGACTTTCCAACATCTTCTATCAATTAAAAAGTTTGTTAATAAGCATTTGCCTGAGATTTGCAAATTCTAGCTAAGGTTTTTTTACTGTTTTTTATTGATTTGTCCCTTTATCTGTTTTATTGTTGTTTTCTTGAAAATTTCAATTGGTTTTCATACTTTTGCTTTCAATCCGAAGTGAAAGCTCATGTAGATATATTATTTGAACATGGAGTTAAGTATTGTGTGCAAAAATGAATGTCTTTCGATTGTTAAGGGATCATTGTATGCTAATTATATGGTAACAAATTCCACAACTGAAATGTCATTTCTTGGAGAAGCGAAGAAAGAGTAAACATTTGACATGCTTATCCTACATGAATTATTAACTCAAAAAAATTAAGTTCTACATGAATTATCAGTAGCCCCCTTCGCATGGATGTTGCTCTCTCTCTCTCTATATATATATATATATATATATCATAGAATAATCTTTTTTGGAGTTGGGATGATCCTTTTGAACGGTACAATATTTCAATTGATTGTTTAAAACTTATATATGAATCAAATTTCCTTTTTATTTCAATTTCCTTATGTTCATTTGGTATTTCCGTGCAACGCACGGGTAAGACACTGGTTTAAATAATAAATATACTTACTATTGAAGTTATAAATTTCATCACTAAGAGAAAAGATGTTAAAAGCTTTATCATGGTGAATAATTTTGAAGGTATGAAATTAAGTAAAACATATTAATGCTAAAATAGTTTTACATTTCTCTATTTAAAATAATGCAGTGTCTCCCTCAGTGAGTATAAATATCTATTGTCCATTGTGGTATAGTCAAAATTGTATTAAGTAAAAATCACATGATCTGATGAGTCTTGCTATTTGTAGGTAATCATTCAGGCAATCGCTTACAAAATAGGGTAAATTCACCTTCTTATCCTTAAATTATTTTTTTCAATCATACAATACATATGGTAAGATTGTAAATTTACCACCATTTTGTAAAAGATTTCCTGAATAGTTACCTATAAATAGTATTTTCCTGATCTCATCTCATACTCCTCTCCCGTAAAGATGTCAACTATTCCTTTTTCATCTCTCCTAAATTATAGAAAGTTCACTTTTCTTAATAAATTTCTTTATTTTCTTAAAGCATCCACAGTGCAATAATGTTGACAGTGTATATATGACAAAGAATATTGAGATTATATTAAATAATAAACTCTCCAATTCTACAAAGTCCACATTGTATGTTGGCAAATTATTATTAATAAAAGTTTAGTGAATGGATAATATTTTGAGAAGTTTACGTGACATTCTCCATGACAATGTCAAGTATTTAATGTGTCAAATAAACATTTTTTCTGTCAATTATTACATTACCCCATGACTACCACCGTGCATTAGAGATGCTCTTATATAAAACCATATATAATACGTATTGATAGTAAAATAAAATGGCAAAATTAATGTGGAATAATAATGAAAATGATACTTTTTCGACAATATTTATTGAACTGTTTTAATTATTATAATAAAAATAAGAAGAGGACTAGTTTTCCGGGATAGGAAGGTGTAATTAATTACATCTACTAAAGAGTAAAATATCTATCGCCCTTTGTGGTAGAGTCAAAGATGTATTTATTTAGATGAATCACTTTAAGATCCAAATCATAAAGAGCATTTTTCAACTTTTCTAATTTTTTAACTTTATTTTACAATAGCCAATCGATTTTAAAAGTCATACTTTACCAATACAAATATAGATTGATAGAAAGTTAATGATAAACAATATAGTGAATTGAATATAGGGATGTTACGATTTAGTAAATCGGTCTTAACATTTAATAAAATTTAAACACGTTGATACACATGATTATAAGAAGCACTACTTGTGTATGGAGGAGCTTTATGGATCGGGGGCGGACATGCTTGCCGCTCTTGTAGGGAGTGCGGTCGGATCTACCTCTTTGCAACAGCAGATAAGCTTGAATTTTTAGTACAATGTTGCTCTACAATTAATAATATTAAGTATGCACTCTGCAACATGAACACGAAAAACTTAATGTCCATCTAGAATAATTTTTGATAATCTTGAGAATCCATATATATATATATATATATATATAAAAGTAGAATTTGTCTGACTCAATTTTATTGTCGGATATAATTAAAAATAATTTTCCCGCTCATTGTTCGACTTCTTTAAAAAACCAACTTACTGACGTCATTATTCTATTATTATACTTTTCCTTATTATTATACTTTTCCTTTAATTATTTAATTTAATATTTTTATTTTGAGACTCTATCTACATATTAATTTAATATTTTTACTTTAGAACTCTATCTACATATTATATTTTGGTTAGATATATCATATATTTGCTTAATGAATTTCAATTTTACTCTGTCTGATTGTATAACTTCATAATTTTATGTTCTCCTACTATATTGTATTTTACTTTCTCAGCATAATATGTCTATGAAACGTACGGGTGTGAAGTATAGTAGTTTGTAAAGGCACGGATGTAAAACTAATATAGATTATGCTATCGAGTTTTATTGCCTTTAAATGAAATAAAAAATAAGAATTAATAAAAAAAATTATTGGTTCAATTATTATACTTTTTCTTATTGTTATATTTTTTCTTTTAATCATTTAATTTAATATTTTTATTTTGAAACTCTATCTACATATTACATTTTGGTTCACATTTGCCTAATGAGTTTGAATTGCATAAAAATAGATAATCTATCAATCTTGATTTCAATAATATTATTATATTTTTCCTTATTATTATACTTTTCCTTTTAATCATTTAATTTAATATGTTTATTTTGGAGCTCTATCTACATACATTTTTGTTAGATATACCTCATATTTGCCTAATGGATTTCAATTTTACTTTGTTCGATTGTATAATTTAATTATTTTATGTTCTCCTACTCCATTGTATTTTACTTTGTCACTATAATATGTCCGTGAAACGGACGGGTATGAAACTAATATAGAATTATGCTATCGGGTTTTATTGTCTTTAAAAGAAATAAAAAATAAGAATTAATAAAAAAATATTGGTTCAGCGAAATGGCGATGAACTAATAACAAGAATTTAAAATTATGTCATCAAAATAAAGAATTGATTTCATGCTACTTGCAAACGTAGGATGCACATTAATTCCACGCAAATTGTGTTTTTTAGTTTCTTTATAACATTAAGCTTAACAAACACAATTTTGTTATATTTTATATATGAAATTCATTTAGAGTTCTACCCGTACAACGCATGGATGGAAATCTAGTTGAGATAATATCTTAGTATGGTGCCTGATGCTGTTGGCATTATTATTGGGTAATTTGAACTAAAATCAAACGTTTAACGTGTTACACAATGTGAGAAAACAACATCTTGATGCATCGATCTTTTGAAATATTTCTAACTAAAAGTAAATAAATAAATAAAGGTTAACAATTGTCTTTTATATCAATTTATTGAGATGATTAATTATTACAAACTTGAATGCAGAAATAAAACAAGACTTGCTAATATAAGCCATGATCTTTCATGTCTATTCTCCCAACTTTTTCCTTGATTCGAAAAGTTGTTTCTTCGGCATGTCAAGGGGACAGTAAAATGTGCACGCACAAAATGATCTATTGAATCCCGCTAGCTTACATCCGCTGTCTATAATATATGACCCAAAAATTATATAATCTCTGCAAATAGTCCAACATGAATTAGAGACTTTTGGATTGCAAACATAATAAAAATCAACGCTACATACTCTACTTCTGCTAGGCCTAGCATTAGCCAAACCATCTGGATCTTCCGATCTCACATCTCCAAAAAATCAAAAATTTATATTTGTAAATTTGATCTCAGAAAAAATTGCTTTGATGCATGTAGTAAATAATAATTTATTTACAGAGCAATACACACCTGATGTTAAAAGCATGAGAATCATCACTAAGAGAAAATATTTTAAAAGCTTTGCCATAAAGAACAATTTTGAATTCTAAAATCAATAATGTAAAATATGATGTGAAGGTTGTTTCCTATTTCTCTATTTATATTACAGCATTCTCATGCATTAGTCGAATATTTAATGTGGTTTGGGGCATAGTCAATGATTATTGATTACTCCCTCCATCCCAAAAAGATACCACAGTATTTCATTTCTGTCATTTCTATAGTCTAGCTGCTATACTGGCTTGTATTTAGTTTTTCCCTTCTATGTTTGTCCCTAATTAATTAACCACTTAAAATATCGAGATACCAAATTACAAGGGGAAAATTTAATTTTTTTAGGACAATATTAATCCTACTTTGGTTATTGGTATTAATTCCAAAATTATTAATTTTGTATAAGGGCTAAAATGGAAAGATACACATAAAATTAAATGTTCCAACCACATTTCCTACCTTACTATCTTTGTTGGACAGAAGAAATATAAAGACTTATTATATCTGGTAATTAATTACAACTAGATTAACTAGAATCTTTATTGCCCTGTATGGTTGTGTCAAAGATGTAAATGAAAGAGATTTTGGATGAGTTTGCCATCTAACAAATGAAAAGTAAATCCATCCCACAAAGATAGACATATATCTTTTTTCTTCCATTCCAAATTATATAGGGCACTTTAATGTGTAGCCGAAATATTAATCTTATTATATGTCATATTTAATGTACATTTTTATTTACAAAATAAAACTTTCAATATGAAATAAACTAGAAAATTAAAGGATATATTAAGAACATGTTCTTATGATTTCCAAGAAAGATTTAAATGTTCTTACGATTTCCAAGAAAGATTTACATTTTTATCAACATTAGTGAAATAACTTAGTAAAAAAAACATTAGTGAAATAGCTAGTAAATTAAAGGATATCTATGAGAATGTTGTTACATTAATTTATATTTTTAAAATTATCGAAAAAAATGATAATAATAACAATTTATCAACATTAATTGAATCTTTCTTAATCCTTATGAAAATGGAATAAATTTAATTTTACATAATTCAGAACAAATTTTTGTTAGGGAATAGAGGTACTAACATTATGCTTCGTTTATTAAATTTTATTCTTCCATAGCGAATTGATTTTCAAAGATTAAGACCCATGTAGAGTGATGACATCTTAATAACTTACTATACCTTTAATCAAAGGTTTGACTCTCCTACCTAACAATCCTTTTGTAATCCCCCCAACCCCCAAAAAACGAAACAATGAAAATAGGAAAAACTATTTTTGCAAAAAAAGAAAAAAAAAACACTTTGATTTTGAAAGTGATGCTTTACTAAGAGAAATGTTAAAAAAAAAAAAAATACTATTTACATAAGTGATAATGACAATCACTTTAAGTGGTAGTTATAATATTAAATAGGAAATAGTTGGAATATAAGGATATTATGGTTAAAAGTAATGATATTTGGCACCACTGGTATTTGGCACCATATAAAGTTGTCATTAAATGATAAGTTGAATTAAGTGGATCATTTATTTATTCATTTAATTTCACTTATCATTTAATACCACATTAGATGCCGTCTAGACTGGTACTAAGCACAACTGATACTACATAGTATTATTCTATGATTAAATGTATTAATATTAGACCTGTTATTTTTTTCCTTAGAGGATCTCCTGTACTAATAATGTCAACATAAATTCTCACCAACGATAATTGAGTTTTTCTTATATCCTTGTGAAAACGGAATACATTTAATTTCACAAAAGTTACAATAAATTTATGTGGCTTAATTACACAAATGGCCCCTAGCCTTTACCTTCACTTCGCAAATGGCTCCTAACCTTTCATTTTTACATTGAACACCCCTATTATTTGCTGACTCCTCTAGAGATGGCCCTTACCATCTAATTCCATTGAAATTCACTCTTACAGTAATGCGTTGCTCACAATCTTTTCGTCTCCAGGGGCATATGTGTCTATTAAATTATTAATTAACATGTTTCATTGTTTATTATTCCTTGCCAAAACAGAGAAGTCTACATTTTCTACTAAGAAATACAGTATAATTTCTGTTACTATGACAATCTTAATGAGCTTAAGACATTTTAGATAAATAGAAATTTGGGTAGAAGATTTCTCACATGTCGGATCTGTCTAGTAATTTCTCAATTTATTCAATTTAACAAATCTCCTGTGTTTAGATAATTTAAGTGAGTCAACTTCTCAATAAAACAAATATCCAACAAAAGTTTAAAAATATTTCCAATAGTCACAACCCTAACATGCAAAGAATACCCCGAACCAAAAAAAAAAAATACTCAGGCTAATTCACATCCAAGACATATAGAAAACTCAAAACACAACAATAAAAACCTAATAAATTTCCTAACTATTCTGAATAGTCTTCTGCTGAATTGGGTGGCAAGGGCCATTTCCAAAGAAATAAGCAAACGTTAAGGGTGTGCAGCACAAAATTAGAAGGCTGGGGCCATTTGCCAAGCAAAGCCAAAGGTTTGGGGCTATTTGTGTAATTAAGCCAAATTTATGTTAGGAGATAGAGGTACTCACGTTTTTCTTTTTCTTTTTTTTTTTTTACTCTTATTCTACCAAAGCAAATAGTCTCATGGTATCCAAGCAGAATATTACACCTATTAATCAGGGGTTTAATTACTCTCCCTAACAATCCTTTTGTAATGTCTCCACCCTCACTGTAACGACTCACCCACTTTGATATAATATTATCCTCTTTGGGCCTAGCCCGCATAGTTTTGCTTTTGGGCTTTCACCTAAAAGGCCTTATGTCAAATGTAGTGGATCTTTTAACTTATAAACTAGTCTAATTTTTTTCACCCAAGTAATGTGGGATTGAGACTATCACAATCACCCCACCTAAGGGGTCCCAATATTCTCGTTGGCCACACTTCCAGTTGAGTTCGGCTCTGACACCATCTATAACAACTCGCTCCACTTTAACATGATATTGTCCGCTTTAGGTCTGGCCCGCACAGTTTTACTCTTGGCCTCTCACCCAAAAGGCCTCATGTCAGTAGTTTGGTAATCTTAAACAAGTAATTAAAGAAATAGTACTATTCATCTAGACCGGAGAGTGGTCTCTAATTTAGATGGTAGCTTAGGTGGACAATTAATTAACAATTAATATTAAGGTAAAAATTCTTGAATCAGCTTTTCAACTTCCCACCACAACACTCTTTCTTCTTCCCTCTCTCGCCACCGCCGTCCCTTCCTCCATCCGGCCTTCGTTTGCCAGTTGTAATATCACCGGCAACTTCTAAATGATTTGTGTAAAGCATGCATTAACCTGATTTCTCATTTTTTTCCTTTGTCTATTTATATTTATCACCTTTAATTAATCTCCGATTATTATTATCATTCTGTTGCAACATCGGCTGATTAATGATTGTATTTTAGCCGAAAAGTGAGCAAGATGCAAGTCCCAGAAGTTGGAATGCACTTTGATTCATTGGACGACCTTTATGAGTATCACAGAGAGTATGGACAACAAAAAGGATTTGGAATTGCAAAGAAAGCCGGGAAAAGAACCTCTGGTAATTTGAAATTTGTTTGCCTTTCATGTTCTTGAGGAGGGAAGTCAAGGTCTCAAAAGCAAAATTACCTTAAGCCTAATCCATTAGTGAATTTACGGTGCAAAGCTAAGATTAATGCCACTATATTTGGAGATGGAAAGTGCAAGATTAATTCTATTATACTTGAGCATAATCATGGGTTGAGTCCACAAAAGGCACGATTTTACCTGTGCAATAGAGGAATTAGTGTAGATGCTAAAAGAAAACTTGAATTGAATTATAGAGCTGGAATTGGTGTTGCCAAAAATTATCAAGTTATTGTCGTAGAAGCTGGGGGTCATGAGAATGTCCCATTTCTGGAAAAAGATTATAGGAATTACGTAGATAAGAAAAGAAGATGAGAATTCATAAAAGTGATTGTTGACATAGTTCTTTTTACATTTTTTTATTTTATTTATTATAAATTTATTATTTATTTTGGTCTCTCAGTTGAATTCTCCCAGAGCAGCAAAAATATCAACTATATTACAAAGTAGCACCTTAAGAGTATTCTGGTGATGAGTCTAAATTCAGCCACCCTCCGGGGTGGCAGCCCTTTATTATATCTTCACTGGTTTAGTCCTCTCTATTTGAAAGAAAGGAAAGAGCTAATTACTCTCTAGCCCAAGAACACCTCTAGGGAAGAAAGATCAAGGTAGTTAGAGAAGGAGCTGCCCCAGGAGCTGCCCCAAAACTAGCAACTTGTACATAAATTTTCTGTTAGATGAGGGCATGCAATTGACCTTGGGCTGTTGCTGAATATTTGAACTTCAGTCAAATGTCAATATGTCATTGAGTGTCATTGAGAAAAACATTTCATAATTATTTTTCACGATGTCATTTTTTATTATTTTGTATAATCATATGGTGGTCAAAATTTCACTCTGGTAGAGGATTTTAGCAATATTGAATTTAAATCAAATTGAAGCCAGTGGTTGGCACTTGAGTGTAGAAAGAAAAATGTTACATCAAATCTAGCACTGCCTATAAATTCTTCTGGGGCAAAATATCTTCAAGTGGGTGGTTTGGTGGGGGGGGGAGGTGTTCTTTGTACCGGCAAGTTATACAACTTTTTATATACCAAGGGTGATAACTCAAGTGGTAAAGAGCACCCTTTACCCTGGGTTCGAGTCTGTTAATACTCCTCTATGAAGTACCTCAATTGTATCTGCCAAAAAAAATAAAAAATAAATAAGTGTTATACAAGTTTATATGTATATTTGCACGGATGCTTCTTCTCTCTGGCTGGGCAAAGAAGTATTTGCATGAATGTTGGTGCATTTAGGAAGCTGATGATACGACTAGTCTCTTAACTCTTGGACTGCAGGTGCTCAACCACAAAGAATATTTGGAGGTATATGACAGAACTCAAATGCGGCGGCATGGGGATCCAATGGAGGTTTCGTCTTTGGTGGCATTCCTTTGTCTTCCAGCATCATCGTATATTACAGGCCAGATAATCTGTGTGGACGGGGGAATGTCAGTAAACGGTTTCTATCCGAGCCTCGGGTAGAAACTATCAACGTCTCACACTGTATGCTATACGTACAAGCATCTTTATCTTGAATGGTTGTGGATTGTGTTATTATATTGTTATTAAGCCGAAGAATTGGTGATCAATGATCCTCTAAAATTTTGGCTAAGAAAGTTACAGTTTCTAGTTCTCGAGCATGAACCTCCCTTTTTTTTTGAAGTATAGTGACAATCTGTATTTTAACAGTACAAATGTGCATAAATATAAGTCTTGTAAAGGTACATCGCGAAGAAATAAGTAAAACAAGCCTTCGTACAGGATAATTGAATTCGGGGGTCAAACCTGTTAGGCCTCATTGGCAACATGTTTTTGCCCCCTGATAATGTAGTTTCATATTAAATGTTTTGTCCATTCTCTTGCGTCTTTATGGATTGTGCGTAGTGTGTTAATCGATTTTTTTTTTAAATCCTTAACATTATTTAATTATTTTATATATATGTGTGTGTATATATATCAAGTCGCAATTGATTTAGGGGTGGCAGGGTGGGGCAGTTTCGAGTAATAGGTCGATATCTATATCTATATTTAAAAGTGGTCGTGGTTGGCGCTTACCAATCTTGAATGACAATTTTTTCCCCTTTTGAGTATTACAAAGAGGGATTCTACAGGCTCAATGTGTTCAATGGGGCTTGCCACATAATCTATTGGACGCCCTAAATTTACAAAGTGTGAAAAAGTTGTAAGCACGCTTTAAATTTACACACACTCCAAAAGTTGTTATTCCAAGGGAGATGGAGTTGCGAATATTTATAATAAGATTTCTTGTCCTCAGCATCTTCAGCACTTGATTGGTAGAACCCTGAGGTTGTTTATGTGCACTAAGATTAGAATTTCACATCTGTATAGAGGGGAATCAATTGGCTGATTTCTTTGCAGCAAGCCCGGTTTTGCCATGAGCCAAAGGAGGTGTGGGCTTGCCCAGATAAAGGATGAACTTTTGCGCAATTTTTGCTCTTCTTCTTCTTTCTTTTTATAAACATAATGGAATAGTTGAAAAAGAAATTATTGAATAACTATGTTGAGTTATGCTACGCGTATAGATGAGTGTACAAATAGGTTTAGAGATGGAGAATAAAATTATAATTTTATCTATACATTCTCTTTTTCTTTTATTGTAAAACATGAGGTAAAATTGTAATTTCACACCCCATTTTTATAAATACATCTATACAATTATCTATACAAGTAAATTAATCCAATTATATTTTGAATCTTGGATTGAAATTTTTGCTTTAAAACTATAAGAAAGATATTGTTTAAGTGAGTGATCTTTTAAAATTTTGGTTAACGTTTTATTTGTTTACAAATTACAAGATTTGCTCTTACTAACTATTTAATTTAATTATTATAAATGATTGTAGCATTATCGGCTTATCTAATTGAACTTTTATTATGTATTGTTTGATTAGAAGTATGGAAAATGCATAGAAAGAAAATGAATTCTAGGCAATTGAATTTTCTAGAATTAGTTTTCATAGGAAATGTTATTACACATGTTTGATTGACTTAATTTTTCACCTAGAAATAATTATTATTTTCTATTTTTTGGTGTTTGATATATAATATTTTCCATAGAAATAATCTTTTTTACCAAATTTTATTATTTATAGTCATTATTTTTTTTATAGAAATTATCCAGTTGTATTTTATATATAAATTGTACTTTTTTCAATGTATTTTTTTATATGCCAAATTTTTTTTTATTGTCAAAACTAATGTCAAGCTTTTGACCTGCTTGATTTTTTTCATGGATAATGATGATATGATGAGAATGTTTGAGAATGACTATGAAGATATAATACAATAGAGTGAGGCTTTCTGATGATTATAGTCTCATCAGACGGTTTACCACTCATGATTTAATGAATAATTTTGAAGCCAACTAATTTTGAAGCCAACAACTATCCCAGTAGTACACTTAATAAGTAGAAGCTTATACTCAAAAAGAAATTCAGTGAGTGATTTGTACATGAACATGAAGATAAAACAAAGTTATAATCCATAATTAGAAAAGTTGAAATGATTAGAAGATCTTATATTTGTTAACATTGGCAAGAAATGTCACGTTACATAAAATCTCAAGAAAAAAAAAAGAAAAAAGAAAAAGAAAATAAGAAATTCTCAATTCACGTATGTGTTTTCCAAATTGTTATATTTTATACGTTAAAAAATAATCCAATATATTAAGAAATATGGAATTCCAATTCTCTGGAAAACGAATTACCTAAGTCCCCTATGGAAAAACATTTTCCTTGTTTCCCTGGAAAATATGGTCACATGACCAAAAGTAGGAAAATATTTTCTACGGAAAAAAGCCAATCAAACAGCATAAAAGTGAGAATTTAGGTGGAAAACTAGCATTTTCTATGGAAAATTATGGCAATCAAACATACCTTTAGTGTTTTTAGACAATTACTATGCGTTATTGGCATAATCTAATTATTATGCTGTAATTTTTGTGTGATGATTGTTAATGGGCATGTGGTAATATAAGTAATATATATCACTATTATATAAAAAGTTAAATTCGAAAATTACTGTTCAACGAATAGTGCTAAAAACGTGTTTTCCCATTTTCCATTGTTGCACTTGGACTACAGGAAACGAGTATTCATTTTTTTCTGGTTAGCTAGAATGTTCCAGCAGTGTTGTTTTCTTCATATCTTGTTCTTGTACTCTACATCTCACAGAAATTAGGCTTTGGTTTTGAATTCAATTAGGAAATTATTTGCAAAAAAATTGCAGGCCTTTGTTTTTTTGGTTTTGCCGTTTCTCCTATCGGTTGGTTTTAGGGTTGTATTAAATCCAGACTTTTATAGACTTTTAATGACTTTTTTTAATGCGTGACTTTTGTGGACTTTTTAGGATTTCTTAAACTTTTATGGATTTGACAGGATTTAAGTAGGAGACTTATCTAGACTTTTTGAAACTTTAGATATTCATTTTAATTTTAAAAAATTATTATAATATATAATATTATGTGGAGCATTTTTTTTAAATGAGCAATTACATATCAATAAAATTGTTTTCAAAAAATGAAAAATCAAGTTGGCACTAAATTTTTTTTATAAAGTTTTATAACATCGTAAAATTCATAACCTTTCCTAAAACCAAAACAATATAATTCATAATTTCAGTATTACTGTATGACAAAAAAATAAAATATCACATACTCTCCCAACATAAGTAGGAAAATAAAATTGAGACAAAGAGCTAGCAAAACAAGGCGTAAATGAAAATATCTTTTCACATGCCGCCCCAATCATTTTGAGCCTAACTACACAATAATTAAACTAATAACACATAAAATTAAAAAAATAATAATCAGTCTATGAAAGTGAGTAACGAAAAAAATGTTCGAGGTAAATAAACAATTATTAATCTAAAAAAATAAAATAAATGAGCTCTTGCAATGTATAAATAGAAAAGAAAAAAAAAAGAAACTGCCAAAGACCCAATGAAATCCCGCCTGAATGGTACAAAAAAATCTGTATTGTGGAGTGTCAGAGTGATGCATGAGTGACTCATCCTCCATTTCCATTTAATAAAAAAACATAATGATTTTTTTTGAGGTGGACTTTTCATTCAAATACCATAATGGTCGCTCCGGGTGAAACCCAAAGTTACAAAAATAGGTGCACAATCAGTCCAAAAACAGGTGCTATCTAGAGTACATGCAAAAGCCGCCAGCATATGGGAAATCCTATCCTTCTCTCGAGGAATATGATGGCACGACTCACAATTGGCTTGCACAAATAGGCTCCGAATCTCGTCTAGCACCGGGGCTAATGGGGAAAGCAACTCCGTGCCAGCCAGCCTCTTCACAACATTTAGGGAGTCGCATTCCACTTTATTAACATTCTAATTCCACACAACAGCGCAATGTGCCCCTTCTCTCAAGGCTAACGCTTCAGCTGTTTCGGGACCAAAAGATCCCCTCATGTGCTTAGCGAAGGCCCCTAGAAAGTGTCCTTCATTATCAAGGAAAACGACCCCTAGCCCGATGCACCTGTCAAGGCCGCAGACTGCTGCATCAGTTTGGAGGGTGAGGCCTTGGGAGTAGCCGTGAAAGTTCACCCATTCTGCTGGTTTGGAGAGGCTAACTGCAGTTTCCATCCTCAATGTTTCATTCTGGACACGTTGGAATTCAACAAGGTAGTTGGTGATGGAGTCGCAAACAAAATGAGCGTTCTGGTCCCGTCCTCCATGAGCAAGTCTGTTCCGAGTATTCCATATGGTCCACAGCCCCATGCAAAATAATTCACACCGTGACTGATCCAGATTGCTTGCTGCCCATCGAACGAACTCCCCAAATTCCAATTGATAACCGGCCTTTAACCCTTGTTTAAGGAATCCCCATAATCCCAATGAGTTCCAAAAATCCACACTCCATTGACATAGCATGAAAACATGTTGATCAATCTTAGCTCCATGACAACATGAGCAAGAGAGAGAGGCATTGATATGTTTACGACGGAGATTAGCAGTTGTTGGAATCGCATGGTTTGATAAGTGCCACAGGAAGTGTTTAAATCTAGGTGGCACTTGAATGTTCCAAATCAATTTCCACCAGGGATCATCCAGCACACTGCTCTCTTCTTTTGCGCTTCCAACATTCACTGCATAGTGCCCTAGATTGTAGCTTGCTTGACTGTGTAGCTTCCATTTTTCGAGTTACTCCATATGAGATAGTCTTCTGGCCCTTCTCCCAACGGAATAGATAGCACTCCATCTTGATCAACCAGCCAGAAAATTTGGTTTACAAACTCACTATCCCAACCTCCAGTTTCATTGATAAGCTCCTCAACTAATGTGACTTCATTCGTAGGCATAGTATAGGGTCGCAGGAGGTTGTTGCCTGGAAGCCAGGCATTGTCCCAAACCCGAATAGATTTCCCATTACCTACTCTCCATCTTACTCCCTTTGTGATAATGTCCTTTTCACCATATTAAGCTTTGCCAAAGGTTAGAACTTCCTGCTTTGGTACTAGCTTGAAGTACATGTTCATTAGGGAAGTATTTGCATTTGAGAAGTTGTTCAGCCAAGGAACTTGGAAATTGAACCAGCCGCCATATTTGTTTCGCAAGGAGACTTTGGTTAAAAATCATCAAGTCTCGGAATCCCAGCCCTCCCTCCATCTTCTTCTTACATATGTGGTTCCAACTGACCCAAGCCAACTTCTTCTTTGAATCTACTGCCCCCACCAGAAACCTGATATAAGACTTCTTATTTCATTTCATAGGGTGGCCAGAATGCAAAAAAGGCTCATAACATTTGTCGGAATGGCTTGTAACACAGCCTTTATCATAACTTCTCAGCCTGCTACTGAAATGAAGCCTCTTTTCCAAAGACCCTTCATTTGTTCTTTCCCACCACTGCAGGTAACCCAATTATCGATCTTGTTGTTGGGTGACATTAATACTCAACATCCTTCCTATTTTTTCCTTGTCATCCTCTGTTACGTTTGGAGAAAAGGTGATAGTGGATTTATCAAAATTAACTTGCTGCCCCGAGGCCTTACCATAACAGTCAAGAATGCTTAGAATATGTTCAATGTCTTGGTCCTTGGCTTGGGCAAAAAGGAGTGAATCGTCTGGAAGAAGAGATGAGTAATCCGCAATCCGTTCCTTGTGCAGTTAAGCCCACAGATGCCACCATTACACTCCTCAAGCTGGATAAGGGGTGAAAAAGCTTCAGCACATAAGATAAACAGATATGGAGAAAGCGGGCATCCCTGTCTCAGCCCCTAGAGGATATCACCTTCTCTTTGTAGCAGCCATTGAAAGAAAAGGTGTACTCTGGAGTAGAAATATAGTTAAAGACGCAATGAATCCATTTCTGGGGGAAGCCAAATTTTTCCATAATAGCTTGAACAAAAGTCCACTCCACCTGATCGTAGGTCTTACTCATATCCAGTTTAAGCGCCAAAAATTCCTTCTTCCCTTTATTCTTCTTCCCCAGGGTATGAAGTAGCTCAAAAGCCACTATCACATTGTCTGTAATAAGCCTCCCAGGCACAAAGGCGCTTTGATGGTCAGACACAAGTGATGCAAGTCCCTGTTTGAGCCTATTCGCTAGACATTTGGTAGTAATATTATATAATACATTACAAAGTGCAATAGGCCTAAACTCAGAAATATGTTCCGGGGACTCTTTTTTAGGGATCAAAACAATAGCTGTTTTATTAACAAGACTAACAGATTGACCTTCATTAAGAATGAACGATAGAACCTTTCAATTGCTCCCAATGTGATTGGTACAAGATTGCATGATAGCCATCAACTCCTGGCGCCTTGTGAGGACCCATGCAAAATAGCGATTCTTTTAGCTCTTTCTCTATAAAAGGGGCTGTCCAAGAGTTGAGCATCCTCCGGTGATAGTTGGTGGTTGATGCCTCTGGTTGCCAATTCAAGTTGGGGTAGAGCTGGAGAGGAAGTTGTGAACAAAATGCTAAAGACATCTTCAATAAGTGAGAGGAGACGCCCTTCATTTGAAATCCATTCACCATCATTCCCTCAGAGTTTGTCAATCCGGTTCCTTTTCTTTCTCTTAGTGGCCCGGTTGTGAAAGAATGTAGTATTTCCATTACTATCCCGTAGCCTATCCACCAGAGATCTTTGCTTCCAATAACTCTCCCCAATATGATTCAACCTCTCAATCTTGCTACCCAGCTCCTTGGCCTCTCTTATAAAATTCCCAGCATCTTCCTTACTCAAAAGAGCATCCCAATGTTTACCCAACTCAGCCATTTGTTTCTGCCGGCCCCGAAATTTCGTTTTACTCCACTGCTGAAACGTCCGAGTGCATTGATCAAGCCCCTGTTTGATCAAAGTAAAAGAGAAATCAGCATTGCCCTCCATTTCACATGATTCCAACAGTTGTGAGGACAAAGAAAGATACTCTTTGTCACGCAACCAATAAGGTTCGAAACAAAATGGACGTTCCTCTCCACATTGACTTGTTCTCACTGTGTCATGCTCGTCTTGATCAAAATGGGACAATGATCCTAACGTTCAAAGGCCAAATTTTCCACCATTGCTGAGGGAAATAATTGACGCCATGCTACTATGCACACGCCCCTATCGAGCCGTGCTTGAAAATTCATTGTCCCTTCCTGACCATTCTTCCAAGTCATAATGGGTTCAACGTGCCCTAAGTCCTCCAACCCACAGTCATCTAGCACATGCCTGAAATTCTCCATATTTATCATAGGTCTAGAGTCATTCCCTTGTGTCTCATGAGCCACCAGTGTTTCATTGAAGTCCCCCGTGCACAACCAAGGTAGATAGCTCACGTCCTTTAGTCTCCTTAAAAGCGTCCTTTATCATAAACCGCCAGGTTGCTGAATTTTTTGGATGAATCTTTTGCATCAATATGGCCACTGGAAAATGAACTCACAAAAACATCCACATCCTCAGTCCACAAGAGCATAAGACCCCCACTTCGACCTCTACTTCCCACCACAAGGCAGCCTTTAAAACCAAGTGAGCAACGGATAATTTCTACCCTATTATTTGATAATCTAGTATCGGACAGGAAAACTAGATTTGGGGAATATTTACTAACCAAAGTTCGAAGACTATTGAATGTACGCGGGTTCCCCAGCTTTTGTACATTCCAACATAGGCCAATCATTGCATCCGACGGCCCTGGGAGACAGGACTCGCCAATTCCTCAATAGCAGCTTTGGTTAATCCTGCATCTTCCTCCACATCCAACCTCCCACGCTTAGTAACATGTGGATTATTAGTAAGCATGGCGGGTAATTTCCTTTTGGTTAAGGGGCTGATCTTTTGGCCACCACCTTTGAGAAGCTTCATTGGAGATCCCAAATTTAATCCTGATCCAGTCCTCTTCTTCCTTGACCACTTCTTGCCCCCCACCTTCTTACCATCAACCTTTATGAGTCCTTTCCCTTTACTCTTCTACTACAAGAAACAAGAGCTATAGCGGTGATATTTTGCGACGATGTCAAATGTCGTTGCTATAAGATTGGCTACTGTGGTGATTTTAAGTCATCGCAGTAGTCATCACCCTATACCAGCGACATTATAATGTCATCGTTGTATATTGGTATCTATAGAGGCAACGTGTAAAAGTCGTCACTATATTTCTTTACCTAAAACGACGACCCATAAATATCGTCTTTATATGATTAGCGGGAAAATTTTCCGCCTTTGTTCTTGTATTTAGCGACGGAAAATCGTTATTATAGGGAAAATATTCGTCACTATAGTTATAATAATCTATATAATATATATTATAAAAGTAAGGTAATAACCAAAAGTCAAGCTAGTCCAGTTGGTGAAGTACCATGTCTTTGCATTCAAGGTGCTGGGATCGACTCCTCACATAGGTAAATAATATTTAACTAAATATGGATGGAAAAAGACAGGGGCTATGGAGGCTGGGTGGGGTGGGGTGGGGTGGGTGGGTCAGGTCGGGCTAAATAGTGGCGGGTCGGGTTAAATTTTTTTTTAATGACCGAAACCCATCGATCATAAAACCGCGATTGTGTTGCCTCTATTGAGTGGCTCCTAGATTGGAGCGACACGAGATGCCACTATGGATCTACTACCACGAGTTTTTAGCCGCGATATTCGTAGGCGACTTTGTGGCTGCTGTCACACATTTGCGGCGACATATACACATTTTGTGACAACGCGAGTCGCGGCTATTGGGCTTATTCCTTCTAGTGTTCCCCACCACAGCGAGCAGAGCACTCTATCCAATCTCTACTTCCCTCAGACTCATGTTGCCATCATCTATTTCTTGGTCTTCATCTGACAAAATAGGATTTTTATCCATATTCCTCATCAATGGCACAGGTGGAACACCCCTATTCTCACTACCTTTATCCCTTCTTGTCTCGCTATCGCCAAAGGCTTCGTCCCTTCTACAATCTCCGCTGGTCACTTCCTTATGCAACCCTCTTCCCCTCGGCATTTTATCGCATTCTCGGGTACGTTCACTAGAAAAACTAATTCGGTCACCTTCTTCCACCCGCCCAACGTTAACTCTCCTTCCTCCAAACCCAACAGAGGCTCTTAGGTAGTCCTCATATTTGAAAATTTCACGTTCCCCTTCAAGCCGAGCCTCATCCTCACAATCTGAAAACTTGTGCCTGACCTTTCCACAATGAAAGCAGAAATCTGGCATGCATTCATACTGCACAAGAAAGGTGAATTCCTTGTGTATAGAATTGATAGAAACTGTCACAACTTGTTTCAATGGCTGCCTGATGTCTTCTATATAAGAATTAAATAAGAATAAAAAGTAAACTAGTTAAAAAAAAGAGACAAAAATCCACAAGTCCTATCTTGAGATAGTGGGGAATGAGATCGGGTATGTCATAGAAAAAAATTCGTAGGTAGAGATGGTGGGAGTTCGATAAAGAAAAATAGAAGAAAAATTATTTTTTAAAAAAAATAGCTCAAATAGTCTTAAGAAATTTCATAGGTGTAGTTGACACTTTTGAAGACATTTTTTCTTAGTATTTTACATATAAAGTCTCTAAAAGTCCCAAACTTTAAGAAATCTCACAAAATTCTAGTTATTTTGAATACCTCAAGACTTATTGAGACTCTTGAAAAGTCTGAATTGAATACCTTGTGCCTTAAAGAGTTTTTAAAAGTTTTAAAAAGTCTCAATTAAATACATCAAGATTTTTAAAGAGTCCTGAAAAGTCTATATTGAATACATGATAATTTTATAAATCCTCAAAATTCTTTAAATGTCCTAAATGAATACACCCTCCTACATTTCACAGAAATTAGGCTTTGGTTTTGAATTCAATGAGGAAATTATTTGCAAAAAAATTGTAGGCATTTGTTTTCTTGGTTTTGCCGTTTCTCCTATCGGTTGGTTTTGTGGATTGGATCCCATCTCGAAGCGTTGTCAGCATCAGGTAAGGTATCTTCCTGACGAATTTCTTTTCTTTCTGAAATCAGGATCAAATGAAGTTTATATGACGACCACTAAGGGTGGTATATGGTTGGATTTTTTGAGAATCAATTTTGTGAAACTTGATTTTCAGATGAATGCTTGGTTGGACTACATATATATACATAAAATTATTTTATCAGTATATTATGTTGTCCGAAATGAGCTTGAGAAAAAAGTGATTTTGAAAAGAAAAACAGTATACCCCAGCAGCAACAAGGCTAGAGTAGTCACACAAGTCAATTCCTATTTCTGAGTGCTCTTCCCTAAATTTCACAAGTCCTAAAACATGATTTTAATCCAGCAAGCAGGGTACCACGCTTGCTCTATTAAGGTTAAGTTGAAGTCCTTTTAATGTATAAACTCCATTGTTATCTTCTAACTAGTTTGTGAATAGAACTATAGCATACACAATTTAGTAAACATTCAGGATTTAAGAACTGTAACATGAGCAGAAGAGTGATAGCTATGGTGTAATTAAAGTAGTGATGTAGTAAATGAGATGTATCCCTAAGGAAGGCAGATTTTTTCAGTCTCCAAACTTGCGGTTCAAACATCCAATTCCCTTGTAAGATAAGAGATGGTTAAAAATTTATTTTTCATGAGTAAGTGGTAGTTGATAAACACATTTTTTTCTGGTAATGTTTTTCCCCCTTCTTTTAGATTTTATTGCATCGATGAGTTTCGGAGATTAGCAACTTTGTGGCATTTATTATTTTTTCCCTTCAAGATTATCTCGAGAAAATGTGAGCTTTAGTTCTTGTACTTGATGTCAGTTTGAGAGTTTTTAGATTGGGGATTCCTCTATCTATGGGTTGGATTTATTTAGATTTGATGGAGGAGTGTTTGGGTTTTTCCCTGAATATTGCATATGAAGCTGTAGTATTTCTTGGAATGGTGACCCATTTCTTGGATTGTGAATCGATAGCAACATTAAACTTAAAATATAAATTTGGTTTCATAGATTATGGGACACATTCTTAGATGAAAATATACATTAGGAATTCTTTGTTTTTACAACATATACGCTATATACCCTTACAACTCAAATCACATTAATTATAATTATACACACATAAATCAACAAGCTATTGACTTCAATAAAAATCTAACTGAAACTAATATTAACAAGTGGAGTTTCTTTTGTCTTGAAATGTGAGGCAGCATTGCATTCCTAACTTACAATTCCATGGTCATCAATAGGATTTGATTTTTCGATGATGGACATGAAATGGCAACATCACAAAACAGCAATGACAACTAATAAAATATAAGGACAAACACTTGATTCTTGATTTTATTGGTTTATACTTACTAGAACACATTTTTTCACATGGTCAACTATTTGTTGCATTGTCAAGAGTCCAAAAAAGTATTGATATTTGAATCTTATTAAAACCATCTGAGACTACATCTAATCTAATTGGCGACACTTCCACAAAAAATATTGTATATCAAGAAGTGTCAGAGTTAGTTCATTTTAGAGATCGGAAGAGCTACGTCAATTAAAATATTTTATATGCCTGTACATATAATTTGACAGTTTACGCAAGTTGTATACAACATTAAATTCTACTTCAAATAGATGTAATAAAGGTTCACTCAAACAAGGTATTTGTGTTGCAAAGTAAATTGTTTCTATTCAGAATTTTATGTTGCATAATTTTAGTCTTAACCATATATTTACAAGTAGTAACAATCCTAATTTCTGTTAGATTGTCACTCTATAATCATTGATTTAAGGTAATCTTTTCACTTTCATTTGGGTTCGCTTCTCTAACTAATAACATCTTCCTCATGATGCTTCACTCTTTTGGTTGAGGTTTTCTGTTTGATCGTTTCATCTTCTGAAGTAGTCATCAATCGCATGTAATGTTTTTCGTTTCATTTTGTTCTTCTTTTTCCCAATTTTTTTCATTCTAATTTCTGGATTTGATCTTCAGCTTTTGTCCTTGGGTTGTGTTCCGTTCTGATTTGGAGTTTCTCCATATGAGTCCTCATTTCATTTGTTTACAGCCATAGATTACAAGTATTCTTTTTCCCCCCATTTATTTTTGTACTGAGAAAGCATGCATCTATTTTACACGAAATTTATATATAAAGGTGTGGTGCATTACTGGGATATAATCTTTTTTATTTTTTCAGCTTTTTTGATGGCTGAAAATTTTATGTTTCTCATGGGGATAATGGTTGATTAGAAGCATGCTGGTGGGAGTAGATCATGGATTAAGAGACTTCTATTCATCAGGCACTTCTCTTTCTAATCTGAATTAGGTTTCTAAATGTGACATTGCATATACAAGTTGAATTGGGTTTTGTAGAAAAGATCGGAAGAAAGGCTGCTGAGATTGCTATATTTAGTGTTTGAATTTTTCCCCCTCTCTCTCCCTTTTTTCATTATTCATTTTGTTTTTCGATTTTTTAATGATTTTAGCACATTCATAATAGTAAACGATTTACGATGTAAGATGTTATTATAGCATTAATGTTTTTCTTTCCATATAATGCTCCTTCGATTAATAGTAACATAAAAGAAACAAGAACATACAATACAATCTATTTATTAGCTTTGGTTAGTTTTTTTTGATGTACTGTGGTCTATCTTTTTTTGTGAAAATGTCTTCGGTTTGTATCCAGGACTGAGGAAGGAGAGGCGTGGAACACATCTGAAATGTAAAAGCCAGCTGCGACCTTCATGAGCAGCAGGAGATGAAGCTTTGATCCAAAGGTACTGTTCAACATATGGGTGAACACAGATGATATAACTTGTGTCTGTGTGGGTTAGTTTAGTCCGTTTTCCTTGGCGTTGGCTGCTGATGTGTCTAGGCTTAGTTATATATAAATTTTATGCTGCTGAGTCTATAATTTCTGAAATTCTAAATGACCTTTTTTCTAAAATGGTGTTTTGCTATTTTTCGTAGATGGGACATGTCGGAAGAGTTTGTAGAAACATGGCTACAAACAACTTGCAATAAATGAATATATCCATTATTTGTATGAGAAACAAATAAGAGGAAACTAACATTTATTTACGAATTTTTTCGGTTTGATTACTTCACTGAGTGCATTTAACCTTCAACTTTCCCGTCCTTCATTATTTATTATTTTATTAATGGTAGAACACTTTGTTGTTTTCCCTTTTCTTTATTTTATCAATGGTACAACACTTTGCTTACCTTTTACTTGATTATAACTTACTTATTTTACACCTATCCTAATAAGTACTCAATGAAAAATTGATAACAAACTATATTGACTACATAGTCCATACAGATTCAAGCAAAAAATAAAACTAAACACGTGTAACGCACGTGCTAAAATAATGTGGATATATATATAGTTGAAATAAATAGAAGGTTTTTTTCCCCATATTAGTTAACCCCCGCTGGGGGAAAAAATTGCCCAGAGACGCTAGCTTATAGTTTTCCCTCAGATGGTCACATAACCGGCGTCACAACTTTTCTCTTAGGTTTACTAAATTCTCACCCGTGTGTTGCACGAGAAGAATACATATCAAATTATTTAAAAAATAAATAATATGAAATTTATAAGTTTTTTTTATAATGAAATTTTATAAGGTTGCATTACCCAATAACGAATAATTATTTTAACATCAAATAAATAATAATATAGTTTACAATAAATTTTAACCCAACTGTTATGCTTAACGCAAATAATTATCATTTTATTTTTTGTACTAATTTAGATAAAGGACACTGTACGAAATAATTGCTAATCAGGCGGGTCGTGCACTCTGAAAATATTTCTTATTCAAAACTAATAAAGTCAGATAGCATGAAAATTATATAAATTACTAATACATAAAAATAGTCATATTTAAAATAGTCTGAATTATTAAT
Organism: Nyctanthes arbor-tristis; assembly: GCA_963692815.1. NCBI lineage: Eukaryota > Viridiplantae > Streptophyta > Magnoliopsida > Lamiales > Oleaceae > Nyctanthes > Nyctanthes arbor-tristis. The sequence continues at coordinate 29,325 of CAVNYN010269822.1, forward strand.
ATTCATTTATACGGGAAAAAATTAAGAAAAAATTACAATCATAATTTTCCATTAACTTAAACTAACGATATTATATATTTAATTTCCTTTAATTATTACAAACTATAAATTTAAAGATATGTTAGACAATTGGATAATCAAATTTATCTATAATTTAAATAATCAAATGATGATAATTTTCAATTAGTTATTAAATTTAATAGTGAATCTTATTTCAAAATGGTGAATGGATAATGCAAAAAATGAATAAAAAAATTTAAAAAAATTGAAAAATCTAGAATGCCACACAGATTACCGCAATATGAAACACCATATCTAAAAATGTAATGACCTGAGTTCTAAGCACCCGAGACGCTCCTAAATCCATTCTATTTTTTTTTCCAAAATCGCGGAAAGTCAATCTTGAAATAAATAAGTGCGGAATTTTTTTCTTTTAAATAACATAATAATATTTCATAAATCAAATCCAATGTAATTATTGTCAAATATCAACAAATACTTAATCCATTGTCAAAATGTTTGATTTTAAATAGCAACAATATGTGTCATAATTTTCCAAAATCAAAGAAACATTAACAATTAAACTTGTATTACTTCTTTTTTTCCTCAATTGGCGCCCTCGCTGAAGTCCTTGCGACTTGAAATTTTTTTTAAATAAAGAGTGAGTGCTTTGAAGAAATACTCAATAGATTCCTATGCACAAATCTTTAAAATATGCAATACATATTAAGCACTTAAATACATGTACACATGTAAACTTATGTCTCTGAGCTTGCTTTACAACATGCCTGTGTCTGTGGGCCCGCAGAATGACGAGCTAAGTCTATGGGCTCCCGATTAAGGTGAGCTAATTATGTGCATACTTTTCTATGTTTCCGTAAATTACATACAAGCACATGAATGAGCACATAACATGTAATTTCATCTTATCCTTCAAAAAAAACATGCGCATATAAGTTTAGAAAAATAACTTTAGAAAAGGAAATCTACCTTAATTTGCTTTCCTTTTTGAAGTTTGAGCTATAAGGGCACTAGTACGTCAAATCTCACGTCTCGTCTATCAAATAAATAAATAAAAGTTAGAAATTTTGAAAATATTAAAAATTAAATAAAAGTATGGATTTAAATTGTGAACTTTAAAAGTTTTAGACTAAAGTATGATTTTTCAAAACATTTGAGGCTAGAATAGAGTATTTCAAAAGTTGAGGAATTAAAATGGTTCAAACTGGGACTTTAGGGATTGAAATAAAGTATCTCAAAATTAGTTAAAAATATTTTGGGCTAAATTGGACTCTTTTAAAAATGAAGGGACTGAACTCGACTGAAATGAAAGCTTTGGGACCAATTAGAATGTCAAACAGACTGCAAGGACCAAAAATGGCACAGAACATAGCTTAGGTTCCCATAATGCGCTTAAGATTAATTAAAATCCCAAATTCTTACTTGCGTCTTCCCTAATAGAAAGATAGAGAGGGAGAGGGGGCAACAATGTGCGGTTGCGCTTGGGGTTTGATGGTGGTTCGAGAAGCGCAGAGTTCTATAGTGATGGGGGTTTAAGCCGAGCAATAGAGGTAGGGTTTTTGGGGTTCAAAGCTCAGGGTACTTAGGTATGGAGCGCGATTTGGTACTGGGCTCCAGTGGAACCGAGGGGTCGCAATGAGGGTCGAGTTCGGCAGCGGGCTTTGGGTCGCGGTTTCAAGGCAGTGAGGTTCAAAGCTTGAGACTTTCGGCTAAGAATGGAGCTCGTGATTAGGTTTGACGCGACGGGTTCGAAGGATTTTCGGCAAGGCTTGGTCCATGGCAGGGGAATTTGAGAATGGTGGAGGTCAGACAACAGTGAGGTTCAAGGGACAAGGGAGTTATGGTTTGGGTGTACTGAGGAGGTCGTGGGCGGAATGGTGGATCAGCAGTGATGGCAGTTGGCGGTGCTAACCGCGGCTACCCTGTTTCTGGTTTCTTTTTTTTTTTTTTTTTTGTGGATGGAATGGATGATAATCATGATGACATGGAGCCATGAGATGGGTGGTGGTCGAGGCTATTCGACCAGATTCTAGCTAGGACAGAGTCGAACTATGGGTTCAAATCAGGTTCAAAAGAAGGGCAGTAGTGGCTGGTGTGTTCATGTACATGTGTGTATAATGTATGTATACATGTGGGATGTAGTTGAAATTGAATGGTTGAGATGGCAAAAACTGTGAGTGAGTTTGTGTATGTGTGGAAATTGTGTGTTCCTAACTGTGTGTAAACTTCTGGGGTATCGTGCAAGGTAAGAATTTCTGGGGATGTATGTATTTATGTGTAATTGCAGAAGTATTTGAACATGAATTGGCAGGGACAAGTTCCTAAACGTATGTTTGTATGAATACAAGTCTCTGTGTGTGAATGTATATGTATATACAATAGATGAGGAGTCTGTATATGAGGGGGTTTGTGAGAGATTAAAAGAAATCTGATAGGATTTCTTGGTGTTATTCTAGTTGACATTGAAGTGCAGTCAATCTTAGAATCCATTACCCAAAGAATTCGACGTGGCCAAGAATTGACTCCAAAATGGGCCAAAAAATATTGTTTAAAAACTTAGATGAATTTTCTTGGGCTTCAAATTGGGCGAATTAAATATAATCTGGGTTTAAAATGAGTTTAAAAATAAGATGGACTTAATATATTGTGCTTAATTTTGAATGGACCGAAAAATAAAATAATTAAGAATTGGGCTTAAGTGCATAAAATACAGTTTGGGCTGAATCATCTTAGATACGGACTTAGTTATTAATTGGACCCGAATCCACAATTTAGAGAATATAATCCACTTGCATTTTTTCTTTAAAGTGAACTAGACGCGAATGCTTTAAAATTTTTTATCGTGACCAATGATTAAATAAAGGATTAGGGTGGTAGCGACACGCTTTACTTTTCTTTAAAATCTTTAAATGGAAAATTTTCATTATGAAAATACGGTTGCTACAAAAGACCCTGCTAACATATTTTTTTGACAAGAAAACTGCGGTATAAAGGTACCGCAGCTCCTTTCATTTAATTAATATATGGATTGCAATTTTATTTATAAATTTAAGGTTGATTTTTTTCCCCAAACAACTTAAGTCTCAACATTTACTCTAGCAGGGTCTCAAGACATTGGGATATCATTTTAGAATTTCTTGAAGTTACTAGTCTTGTTCTTTTATTTTCCTTAAATGTCATTCGTGATTAACAATTTCCACTATTACAAATCTTGATATCTAAATTCTGAATTGAAGAATGTAACTGAAAATTAGATAGCTAAGATAGTCTTGTTTATGTATACATGACGACAAATCATCCTTAGTCAAGTCCATCAATTCATACGAAATCTCTCGATCTTTATTGAGTGGCTTAACTTTCAATGACATGGACTGCAAGCACAATTTCCTTCACCCCCTTTTTCATCTACGGAGTTAAGTCGTTAAGTCATATATTAACACAAGATAGGATTAAGTTATGAAGTGTCAATGTCTCAATAATTGAAGGGTCAAGACCAAGTTCATGAAATATTACATCTTGGAATGTGGTCTTAACGCTTCAGTTTGCTATGTTCAAGATCTCCATCCTAAAAACTTAATACATAAGATGTAGAGTGTCAACCACAGAAACTTCCAGGTCTCAACACTTCATTCAGAACAAAAAGGCATATTGTTGGATATTTATTTAATTATTTTTGCTCTTGGTTCATGTTCCTCCTTACGATTCTTTCATCCATTTATCATGTCAACAAATCATAAATATCATGTAACTTCATATTAAATAGATAACAACATACTTGTTACATGGTAGTAATACATAAGAGGATCACAAAGCACATTTGAAAATACCCTTCTTCCACCTTTCTATCATCATCTAGTACGATATTTCTTCATAATAATATAAAGTACCATCCATAAATATACTACCACCCATACTTATATTACTATTATCCCTTAGTTAGCATGTCAACTTACTTAGCCATAACAAATTTAATTAGAAACTTCACTTATTAGTGTTATACTTCTCGGTGTACATGAGGTCTAGGACATCATCAAAGTGTTCGATATTGACAAAAGTAGTAATATAATGATTGAAGCCGATGTAGTCTTTATATACTTCTCACCAATCCATCTTGTGAACGCATATGAAATAGCCATCCTCTAGTGAGACGACCCAAAAGCTATGCTTAATTTCATAGATTGTCCTCCCCAACATCTATCATAGAGATAGGAAAGGGTGAACACACAAGTATTCAGTGAGTAGCAAATTTTTAAAAAAGTCTTTGAATAAAACATTTCATAAATTTTTAAGCTCTGTTACATAAGATGGAAGTTACCTCATGAGGTCATCAATAGTCATCATATAACATATCATTCATAGCATTATCATAGAGGATCATCTGATAGGATTAACTTGAATCATAAGTCATAATCATTCATCCTAATTATAGTGACACCATACATAATACTCCCCTGTGTCATGGAGAATATGTAACTTGTTCCCAAAACATAGATAGCTTTCATCATAATCATAGTGAGGTAATTCTACATAATCTTTCTTCATTCAAGAAGAGCATATATCATGAAAACATAAATTTTTCATGAACATGAAAAAGTTAGATACTACTCACTGTTATTGTGCTCACACGATCAAAGCTTACATTCACAAATATTTAAACCATAAATAAACTTGTATTCTATCTGTCCAGGTGTTGAGACTAGAATTACAGAAGGTCTCAACGCCAGATTCTACAATAGTTTATTCTAGCGAATTTCAGTGATCTCTTTCAAATTTTCAAAGCATGACAAGTCATTTTCACCTCCGATCCTACTATTCTAAAGGAGAATACTATCAATAGAAAAGTCCAAGGCCTTACCTCCTTTAGATAGTATCTTACAAGTATCCCCACTTTGCTCCTTCTTCATTTGTTCCTTTCACTTAATTACTTTTGGTGGGTTGCTTTCTAGTTGGTGAAAGTGTATTTACCAGAGGATAGGGTGGTTTTTGCCCATGGTTTTACCGCATTCCTTATGCTGGAATAAGTTGGGTGATTAGGGTTTCTTGTCCATGGGTATTCAAGACATGTGAACTTAATGAGGTGGCATTCTTGAATTGAACAATGAAAGAGGCTATGCTTTTAAGAAAATGATTACTTAGAGTTAGGTAATCATTGAGTTTACCAAATCTAGTTTTCCATGCAATTAATTAATTTGGAATCCATCTTTAAATCCATCAACCCCTAGACAAGACATATCTCATGTGGGCCTTTTTGCACAATGATTTGATAGCAATAGAATAAATATTTTTTAAAAGTATAAATTTCTTCTTATAGTATTCGCACAAATGTCTAACTTTGGTATGATAATCATTTCCAGATTCTCGTCCAAGGTATTTGGAAATTGGCCTTGGAAATTGCCTCTGAAGCTGTATTGTTTTCTAGAAGTTATGCAGATCTCAAGCACGAATGTCGTGGAGTGTCAAGACCTAAGGCTTGTCCCAAAATTTTCTCATATCCTTGTTTCTCTTTTCTTTTCTTTTCTTTTCATTTAGTTCTTATCAATGATCATTTATATCATCATGCCACGTCGTAAAATAAGGCCGGTTCATTACAATCTACCTCCTTTAAAAAAAATTCATCCTCGAAATTACATTGGAATAATTCTAGTTATTGGCTCCTCATATCTTCTTCTCTTTCTCAAGTCTCTTCTTCCATTGCTTTGCTTTTCCACAAGACTCGGACCACCGGCACTTTTTGTCTCACAATGTCTTGGTACCTTTCATTATTATTTTTGTTGGTCGCTCTTCGTAAGTGAAATCAGATTGAATTTCCATAGGGGAATATGGTAATACACGCGAAGGATCAAGTACGACTTCCAAAGTGTAGAGACATGAAATACATTGTGCATCATTTTCATATGATCTGATAATTTGACCTTGTATGCCACTTTGCCAATTCTTTCTAGAATTTCAAATGGTCCGATAAATCAAGGACTTAATTTTCCTCATTTCCCGAATCAAAGAAAACGCTCTTCCGATCTCAAATGAAAAATTTATCTTCTACATCGATTACTACTGGTCGTTGATGTCGGTTGGCATAGCTACGCTGTTGGTCTTGGGCTCACTTGAGTTGACCTCTTATCTTTTGTACAACTTCAATCATTTCTTGCAACATTTTGTACTTAACAAGTTTCTTTTCTCCAACTTCATCCCAGTACAGAGAGATCGACATTTTCTACCATATAGTGCTTCGCATGGTGGCATTTGAAGTGAAGAATGATAACTATTATTATATAAAAATTCCATGAGTGATAAATATCAATCCCAACTATATGGAAATGCCTACACACAAGCGTGGAGCATATCTTCTACGGTTTGAATAGTTCATACTGACTGTCTGTTAGTTTGGGGATGAAAAGCTGTACTAAATCGGAGTCTATTACCCAACATCGAATGCAACTCTTTCCTAAATCATGATAAAAATTGGGGATCCCTATCAGAGGTGATGTTCTCGGGTACTCTGTGAAGTCTAACTATTTCCTCAATATAAATTTTGCAAATTGCTCCATCTTGAAGGTCATTTTGATGGGTGAGAAATGGGCTGACTTTGTCAATCGGTCCACAACAGCCCAAATTGAACCAAATCCTCTATTTGGCAATCCACTGGCAAAATCCATTGTTATCTTTTCGCATTTTCATTCAGGAATTGGTAATGGTTGTAGAGTACTTGCAAGTCTTTGATATTCAGCCTTTACTTGTTAACAAGTTAGGCATTTTGACACAAATTCAGCCACTTCTTGCTTTATATCTGGCCACCAATACAAAATTTTGATTTCTTGGTACATTTTGGTTGATCCTGGATGTAATGAATAAGGGGTGGTGTGAGCTTCTTGAAGAATATCCTTTCTGAAATTTTCATCATTTGGTGCATAAAATCGATCTTTATATTTCAAAATTTCTCGTGAAGAGATATTGTATATTGGAATTTGCTTCCCTTCTTCCAACTTCTTCTTAATATCACAAGCAAAAACATCTTCTATTTGACTTTGTTTGATTCTTTCTAATAGGTTAGGTTGAAGTGTCAAAGTGGCCAATCTTGAGTTCCCGTGTTTCACTATTTCTAAATTGAAGTTTTCAAGGTCACTTTGAAGTTCTTTTGGCATTTGCCTTTTAGTTGGAATCTTCCTGCTCAAAGCATCTGCCAGTATATTGGCTTTTCCTAGATGGTAATTAATAGTGTAGTCATAGTCATTTACCAGCTCTAGCCATCTTCATTGCCGCATGTTTAGATTTTTTTGTGTAAAGAAATACTTTAAGCTTTTATAGTCTGTATATATTTTCACTTCTCGCCATATAAGTAATAACGCCAGATCTTAAGAGCAAAGACAATGGCTGCTAGTTCTAGATCATGATTAGGATAATTTTGTTCATATGGCTTTAGTTGGCGTGAGGCATAAGCGATGAATTTGCCATTTTGCCTCAAACCACATCACAGTCCCTGTTTAGAGGCATCACTATACATAGTGAAGCCACCTATTCCTTGAGGTATGGTCAAAATCGGGGCTGTCGTAAGTCGGGTTTTTAACTCTTGTAAACTCTTGTCGCACTCCTCCGTCCGTTTAAATGGCATATTCTTGTGGGTAAACTTAGTAAGTGGTGTGGCAATTTTAGAAAAATCTTTAATGAAATTTCTATAGTATCCCACTAATCCAAGAAAACTTCTTAATTCTGTCAGAGTTCTTGGTGGTTACCAATTAAATACAGATTCAATTTTATTGGCCTAAAAATGTGACTTGTTCCAACCAAAATTCACATTTGGAGAACTTAGCATATAATTGATTCTTTCGTAGAATCTGAAGTGCAGCACACAATTATTGCTCATGTTCTTCTTAGGACTTGAAATAAATGAGAATATCGTCAATAAAGATGATAATGAATTTATCCAAAAATTCCTTGAATACTCAATTCATTAAATCCATAAAGGCTGCAGAAGCATTAGTTAGCCCAAATGGCATTACTAAAAACTCAAAGTGTCCATATCAAGTGCTAAAAGCTAATTTGGGAGTGTCTTCTTTTTTTTATTTTCAGTTGATAATACCCAGATCGAACGTCAATCTTTGATAAGACTACAGAACCTTGGAGTTGATCTAAAAGATTGTCAATTCTAGGAAGATGGTACTTATTCTTAATTGTGACCTTCTTTAGTTCTCGATAATTGATGCATAATCACATTAATCAATCTTTTTCTTCACAAAAAGTACCGGTGCACCCCAAGGTGAAGTGCTAGGTCTAATGAAACCCTTACTTAGTAATTCATCTAGTTGGGGTTTTAATTCTTTTAACTCAATAGATGCCATTCGCTAAGGGGACTTAGACACAGGTTGAGTACCTAGAATTATTTCAATACTAAATTCGATGTCTCTCGATCTGGCAGGTAATCTAGGTAATTCTTTGGGAAAAACATCTTGATACTCTTTGACAATGGGAACATAGGAGATAGTGGTTGGGGTGTTGGTTTTCATTCCATGTAGGCTTATCTAATAAGCTACACATCCTTGATTTACTAATTTCATGGCCTTTATGGCAGATCATAATCATTCAAGAGATTCTTGGTTGTTTAGGAAAAGAGATCGGCTCTTTTCCCGGGAATTTCAGGATTCTAGATTTGCAATCAACTAGAACTTCATGTTCAGTTAGCCATTTCATTTCGAGGATAACATCAAAGTCCTTGATATCCAGTATAATTAAGTCTGCCACTGACTTAATATCTTTTACTTGAATCAAGATTTGAGGTAATAAAATGTTGCATTTTGGATAGCTCCTAAAGCAATTATTACCTCTAGAGTACTAGATAAGGTAGTAAATGGAATACCCAAACTTTGAGCATATTTTGATGGCATAAAAGAATGAGTAGCTCCCGAATCAAATAGTGCATAAGCAGGTGTATTTTGAAAATAAATTGTACCCGCTATAACATCACTATCATTATGACCTTCGGGCTGGACCATTGCAAATACTTTTACAGGCAGAGTATTTGAAGTTTTCTTTGCTTCTGGACAGTCTCTGATGCTCTACTTGTTTTTCCACAACTATAACATTGTCTTATCTTCCAGCGTCATGGACCTTCATGCCTTTTCCCACAAGTAGAGTAGGATGAACTAACTCTGTCTTTTGGTCCAGCATTCGAGTTTGGTTTCTTTGTAGCAGGTTCATTCTTACAGGTATTTCCAGAGGGGCGTTTGTTGTTGTTGTTGTTCACTTTTTCTTGCTAGAGTCCCAATTTCAATTTAAGTCAGAGTTTCGAGAGTTCTGAGTTCTTGCTTCTCTTACCTTTAGTATTTTTGCTTCATTTTGCTCTGCAATTAAAGCTTGATCCACTACTTTTGATAAGGTCATGTTTGCAGTGCTAGCCATTTGAACATCTCGACCTATTTCAGGTTGCAATCCTTCTGTAAATCAATTAATTTTTAGCTCAACTGTTGTGTACCATATGAGTCTCAAATCTGGAAAGATCCTCAAATTTCTTAACTTAATCAGTTACTGGCATAGAACCTTGGTGGGCATGATGAATTCATTTAATTTTTGATTTCTTGCAGCTGAAGAAAAATATTTCTCCCAAAACTTTTGGTAGAATTCTTCCCAAGCTATATATTCTGTCTCACCAAAACTAACAAGGGTGTCCCACCAATAACCAGCAACCCGTTAACATGAATGTTGCACAATTTATTTTTTCTGACTCTGGAATATAAGCCTAAGTAAACATCCATTCCATAGTGTGTATCCAATTTTCGGCATCCATGGGATCTTTTGCATCTTCAAAAATAGGCGGATTAAGTCGGCAAAACCGATCACTCGCCATATCTTTATCCTTTTCTCCTGTTGCTTTACTCGTTTCATCATTTGATCCGTGATTATTATTATTGTTGTTATAATTAATCAATTGACTAATTTGACGAGCTTGCATTCTAACAAGCTAACTAAGACGATCTAAAGAAGCTGTTGTAGTGTTTTCTATCATCTTAGACCTATTCAACAAAATCACTTTGTTAAATATTATTAATTTAGAAATAAAATTGTAATGTCCATTCATAATTGTCTATAATTATTATGCAAAGCTTTATATTTTAACTCTAATCGAGTTAGTATTGATCAAGATTGGGTCAACGTCAATATAAAGCTCTATCGCTCTTTTTTTTTCTTTTTTTCTTTTTAACTAAACCTTAAACATTATAGTCTTGAAGGTTGACCGAAAATATCTAAGATTTAATTTAGTTTTGTGGAAAGTTAACATTCGACTTTATGACTTAAGTTTTCATATTAATATATTTTATCACTTATCATATTTAGTTTTGGGGAACTTTAATAAGGCATTTTATACTTTTTAGTTATCAGAATTGAGTTTTTTGCTCGTTCTCAAAAGTGTCCTTAATTGAGTGATATTCTGTCATATATTTCTTTCCAATACAAACAAACGTTTCTCAAGAAAAAGAAAAATATATATAAAAATAATAATAGTAAATAAGACATTCCTTCTCCAAAAAAAAAAAAGGTCTTCTTCTCTTCTTCTTTTCTCCAGTCCGCTCTGTTCTCTCTTGAAGTCAATTTCAGCTAAGTATTTCCCTCGAAATTAGGGGTTCGCCAACGAAATTTTCAAGTAACTCTTTGATTTCTTGAGTGGATATTCTTCAATCCAACAAGGAATTGGTCTATTTAGCCCTAATTTATACTTTACAGAGATGGGTAGGGGTCAAGATGATGTTGGGACCAACAATGTAGAAGCTATGGAGAAGAATTCAGAGAATGAACTTCCTATTCATACTCTAAAACGTCCAGCTTGCAAAAGCCAG
>CAVNYN010269823.1:0-69685 GCA_963692815.1 Nyctanthes arbor-tristis
TCTCTATAACGAGTGTCTCTAAGTGAAAACTCTGTCCAGTGGCAATATAAATGGTGTTGGATGTATAGGTGCAAGTCAGAACTAATTCAACGTAGGTAGCGAGTAATTAAAATCTAAGTAGACGGTGGAATCACTAAATTCTAAGAGGACATGCGTGCCATTTCTTCACCCGTTTCTGTTACCATTCTACTAGTTAAATCACTCCTGCATTGTATGGGTAGAAAAACTTACTAGAATATATTATTATATAGTTAAAACATAAATCTGTAATATTTACACTATGTAGAAAATATAAAAACACAAGTATGCATTAATTTAATCAATAAGATCGATGGACTTAGTAATCATAAAGTTTATAATCGTTTAAAAGACAGCATACATTCTTACATATAATTCTTCATATATATATATATATATATATTCAATAATGAAAAAAATACATGTTACTCCATCATTTTAAAAAATCCTAATAAAACTGACTCACAATATATATATAAAGCATTAAAAAATTCAAATAACATTAAACTCACCAATACACACAGTATTTTAATTTATTAGTAAAAAAGATTAACAAACAAAACAAATGGGCAATGAGCAAAATGGTTAGGGTTTAGTTGTTAAACTCAATAGTCACATGTTTAAGTCTTCTTTGAGTTCTTTCATAAAAATTTTTGTTAAAAAAACAGTTACCGCAAAATTTACCAAATAAAAAAGGTAGAAAATCGAGGTATAAAAGGTATCGAGACTTAAGTGGATTAATTAATATATAGATATAAATTATTACAGCAAGAAAATGTGAAATGTTAAGAGTAATAATAATAATATTTTACTTAAACTGGTAATCTATATATTTACAATGCTAACTAAGTGATAAGTTAATTTTTCCAACTTAAAACTAGTATCGTAAGAGAATTAGGAATCTAATGTCATCATAAAGATCGAGCTGATATCTCATTTATTTTTTCATTTTTATTTTCGTTCACCCTAATAATAATTTATATATTTATAATACTAATTAGGTGGTGGGTTAACTTTTTCCGCATAAAACTGGTATCTTGAGGGAATTAGGAATCTGACGTTATAATGATGCCAAACTGATATATCTTATTTATTTTTCTGTTTTTATTTTCGTTAACTCTGATAATAATCTATATATTTATAATACTTAAGTAGTTGGTTAATTTTTCCTACCTAAAATTGGCATCCTAAGGGAAGTAGAAATCTAATGTCATGATGATATCAAGTTGATGCCTCATTTTTTTCTATTTTTATTTTCGTTCACCCTAATAATAATCTATATATTTATAATACTAACTAAGTGGTGTGTTAATTTTTTAGCACAAGACTGGCATCCTAAAGAAACTAAGGATCTGATATCATGATAATGTCAAACTGATGTCTCATCTTTTTTCTGTTTTTACTTTCATTCATTCTAATAATAATCTATATATTTATAATACTAACTAAGTGGAGAGTTAATTTTTCCAGCCTAAAACTAGTATCCTAAGGGAATTAGGAATATGATGTTATGATATTGTCGACGTCAAATTTAGCCTTTGACTCAAGAAACAAGATTTATTTAGGTGTCAAAATTTATATTTGAATCAATGAGAGCAATAAACATAAAGGCTTAGAGAATGTTTGCAATAAATGGAAGAGAGTATATATCAAAGACAAGAAAAATGAAATTTAGGTGTCAAACCCTTTCTTAGTTTAGTGTATTTACCATTTGCATAGAGGCAATGATTGCAGGTATTTAATGCCGGGTTCACAGGAATGACGTAAGAGTCAAATCAATTGATATTAAACTTTCTCTTTTTGACTGATGGCTGCCTAAACCATGCATGGGGCATGCAATCTCCACTTTGCATTTAATGTTAGAGTTTCATCAGTCGTAAGTAATAAGGTTTCTCACGTGGGTTCTCAAGCTGTTGCTTAACTGGCATTCTCGCTAGATCACGACTCCAGGTCGAAGCGATGTGAGCTAATCGGAGCACCTAGATGACTTGAATCACGAAAACGTAGGAGCAGTGATCCACTTTTCATGTCGCTGAATCAGGTTTTGAGATCTTCTGGCCGTCACATCGTTCGGTCTCGGATTAGATGAGGCACTTGGGGCCCGCTTCTAGGATCCCACGACTGTTGACCTCTGTTGACCATTAACCTTAACTGTCTTAGCGACCTAGTGGCTACAATGATGTCAAGCTAATGTCTCATTTATTTTTCCCTTTTTTTATTTTCATTCACCCTAATAATAATTTATATATTTATAATACTAACTAACTGGTGGGTTAATTTTTCCCGTCTAAAACTGACATCCTAAGGGAATTAAGAATCTGATGTCATGACGATGCCAAAGCGATGTCCCATTTATTTTTCTATTTTTATTTTCGTTCACCATAATAATAATCTATATCGATATATTTATAATACTAACTAAGTAATGGGTTGATTTTTCCTATCTAAAACTGACATCTTAAGGAAATTAAGAATCTGATATATGATGATGTCAAGCTGATGTCATATTTATTTTTCTATTTTTATTTTCCTTCACCTTAATAATAATCTATATTCTATATAATAGTAACTAAGCGGTGGGTTGATTTTTCCTGCCTAAAACTAAAATCTTAAAGGAATTAGGAATCTGATGTCATGATGATGCAAGCTGACGTCACATTTATTTTTCTACTTTTATTTTCTTTAACCCTAATAATAATCTATATTGTATATATTTATAATACTAACTAATTGGTGGAATAATTTTTCTCACTTAAAATTAGCATCTTAAAGGAATTAAGAATCTGATATTATGATGATGTCAAACTGATGTCTCATTTATTTTTCTGTTTTTATTTTCATTCACTCTAATAATAATCTATATATTTATAATACTAACTAAGTGGTGGGTTAATTTTTCCCGCCTGAAACTGGCATTCTAAGAGAATTAGGAATCCAATGTCATGACATGTTAAGCTGATCTCTCATTTATTTTTCTGTTTTTATTTTCAGATTTCACTCTCATAATAATCAGATAACACTAACTAAGTAGTGAGTTAATTTTTTAATGTTGCATAGTAACTTTTAATAATCTATTTATCCGCTAATTTTAATCTTTTTTTTCCAAATTTTAAGAATTTTGTTCATTATATCTTTTAATTTTGCAGAGTTATTTCAATCATCCACTAGTTGTTGCGACCGAACTTTTGGCCTTTAGAGAGGCTTTAGATTTCGATTAACTGAGTAAGTGTATCAATAAAATTTTTAATTATTTCTTTCCTTGCGTTTAAATGGGTAAGTGCAGCAATTAAATTCCTAATTATATCTTTTCTTTTATATTTGAATAATCAAAGTAATATTCATGCTGTCTAATCAGGTAAGTATACAAGCATCTATATATTGCACACTTATATTTGTCAGTAATTGATCAATTAACATAGAATATCAATTTTGAAAGCAGTTACATATATTTTTCTTTAGTTAATTTTTAATTTGAGTGATTTGGTTGATAAATGTGTATCACTTTTATTTTTTATCGTTTAATTAATTGTTTGCTTTAATTTGTTTTAGAAATGTATATGTGTTTCTTGGGCAACGCATTGGTAGATTAGCTAGTTGGTTGGTTAACATCACTTAAATCACTAGTGAATATAAATTGCATTATTATTACCTTTAGCCCCTGAATAGAGTGTCTTCACTTGTTTCTTCTATTGTAGACGTATAAAGTTGTGTGCCGCTAAAATGTCTAATCCTACCAAGACCTTTGTAGCCTAGTGATATTCGTGTTGGTTGTTTATACTCTTAATCAAAGATTTCTCTCTCGTACAATCCCCTTATAATGCCAAAAAATGAAATAAAATATCTAACCCTAGTTTTATCCCAGTCTAGTGGCAGTGTCAAAAAATAAAATAAAATGTCTAACCCCAGTTTTATCCCCACTACCCCCCCCCCCAAAGGTTAACCCTAGAAAATAGAGTGATTATTAGCCCGTTAATTTAATTTGATCAATTTTAAATTTGATACAAGAACAAGACAAGGGTTATTTTCACTCTAGGTCCCCAACCTTTTAATTTTGTACTTATTCTTTTTTTCTAGGCCTACTAAGTCATCAACCTTTCATTTATTATCGTATTATGTCCCCTAACATCACGTTTCATCCCCAACATTTCAATTTTCACCATTAACACTTATGAAAATGACTATTATGCCCTTAATTTTTTATTTCCACTATAGATCCTCAACCTTTCAATTTTTATACAATCATATCCCATTATTTTTTTGCACTTTCCACACCTAATATTTTAATTTTTACTGTTAATACAATTAATTATAGATCGGAAGAGCGTCGTAAAAATAAAAAATAATATAAAATAAGAAGCTCACACACTCTAACTCACTCCAACACAACTCAATGACAATAGTCTGAAATAATAATAACAAAAATACTCAATCTATAACGGTCTCGATAGATATCAAATATGTGTCAAATAAAGTTTTCAATCTAAGTACTAGCGTGACGAGTCGGATATGATTTTTTGATCTATCACAAATCATGTGACGCATAAAGATTGGGTAGATCCGCCCAAAATTTTTGATTTTTGATTTATAATAAATAAACATAGCCATAATACTTTAATTCTAACTAGTTGCACTCTCGTACGTTGCATGAACATATATTTCATTATCAAATTAACAAATGTATTAAAACATTTTACAAAATTTAAAATACTTTCTTATATATAATATTTATCATTTTATTTGTTGATTTAATATAATTATCAGATATCAAAGAAAATACGAAGTTTAGTTTTATTTGTCGTTTACTTCTTTCAAGAGTCCAGAAAAAGAAAAATTTGAAGTTTTTGATTTTTTTTTTTGTTTTCTCAAATTTAGTTCAAGTAAAGCATTAAATTTTTAATTCATTCTATTCCTCTCACATTAAAATAACAAATTTTCCCTAAATGTATCACACTAAAATAACAATTATATAAAAAATAATTCTTTAATCAATAAAAAATAATTATATCAAACATAATTATATCTCTTCAGCTGATTGCTTCTTAATAATAGCTACTGGCGATATTAACAGAGACAGAATTCTTGATGTAGTATTTTTTTTCCATTCACCTACTACACTCATTTACAAATAAAATATTTAACCAAAAGCCAAAATTAAACTTGAAAGCAATAGTAATGAGATGCCTTTATAACTATGAATTGTTCAAATTCCTAAACACATTTGCAGATTAATCTAGAAAAGAAGTAATTAAGGGGGAAACGAATGACGAAATCATGAATACTCTAATGTTATGATTACACATATTAATTTCAGATAATCGCATTTACCTATAGACTTGGGAAAATCCTTGGATAATTTCTTCTTCAAACGTTTTTCTTGTTTCTGGCCAAGGCACCACTATTCTTGGGTAATTTAGTTTCGCGCTTCAGGCTTTTTTGTGCCAAAGCTTTTGCTACTGTGAGAGATTTCTCGGTGGCAAGTTTTTTTGCCCCTTTTTCCTCTGGCTTTGGTGCCATTTCTTCTATCCTTTCCTTTGAAGATTTGGAAATTTTGGCTGCTTTTTGATTATTTGTAATTGGTTTTATAGAAATTAAGTAAAAAAATGTGTGAAAAAACTGCTCGTAGCCAAAGATATATTGTAAAGTGTGAATGGAATAATAGAAGTGAGTGGTTAGGCTCAAACTAATCCATACCATAGAGCGTCTTGTAACCATCTGTGCGAGTTACAAATTGAATAAATTATTCTACAAAATAGGCAAAAAAATAATAGCACATAAATAAATAGAATCTGCTCTAGGGTGCCAAAACTGATATTCTAGTTTCTAGAATTTCAGTAGCATATATATATATATATATATATATATATAGAGATAAATATGAGAACATTTCACATGTGATATGGAATTAATGGAAGTTCTATCATGTAGGCGTAAAGGATCGCTTTATCGAATCCTTTCTCAACTATGACATAGATACACAATGGTTTTTCTTTTTTATACAAATATATCTAATATTAGTTAATCTGACATAAATGAAATAGAAAAAAAAGTCAATTATTTTTTTCTAATACAATACAGAACATACTCTATTCATTATATTTGTAAAAAAATATGTATTTTGATGTAGGTCATGTCAAATTAATTTAAACTTAATTTTCTAGCTTTGCGTTATTCGAAAGGAAAAAATGACGGTACATCGTCAAATTCAAGGCTATTCATCTCTATCTTTATATGTAGGGGTTTTGTACATGCAGGCAACGTAAATATTCAAGACTCATTGTGTCTTAATTAGAATTTGTTTTGACATTAGTGTCTTAATTGGATTGATATATATCTGTATCACTGTGCAGACTAATAATTCGCGCCATGAATTAATTTGAGACATAATTAATTGCTTTTATCAGAATTTGCATTGCACAAAATAAAAAAGAAAGCTAACTTTAGAATGTGCATTACGAAATAAATAAATATAAAATGATATTTATTTACGTGCAACTTTTGTATATGTGATTTTTAATTTTTATATGTGAATTTTAAACCAAACAAATACGTGTTTTTAATTAATTAGTTATAAATATGACTTTTCTGTTAAATAGTCACACAAATTAACTTGCGGTAATTCCACTTCCAAGTGGGTACATGGATGTACGTTACAACTTAGTTTATTTCTTAGTTTGTAAAACAAATATGATTTTTATGTAAATTTTAAATTAAACGCGAGATATTTATTTCTACATAATATAAAATAAAAAGTCATATATTATGTGACTTTTTAAATATGTGACTTTTTACATGACTTTTGAATTAAATGTGACTTTTTATTTTTATATATAAAATAAAAAGTTACATATTATGTGACTTTTTTAATATGCGACTTTTTATGTGACTTTTAAATTAATTGTGACTTTTTATTTCTACATATAAAATAATAAGTCAAGTATTATGTGACTTGTTTAATATGTGACTTTTTACGTGACTTTTAAATTAATTGCGACTTTTTATTTCTACTTATAAAATAAAGAGTCACATATTAGGCGACTTTTTTAATATGTACTTTTTACGTGGCTTTTGAATTAAATGTGACTTTTTATTTCTACATATAAAATAACAAGTCACATATTATGCGACTTTTTAATATGTGACTTTTTACGTGGCTTTGGAATTAAATGAGACTTTTTATTTTTACATAAAAATAAAAAGTCATATATTATGCGATTTTTTTATATGTGACTTTTATATTAAATCCAACTTTTATTTCTACATATAAAATAAAAAGTCACACATATAGAGTTTGGAATACAACTTTTTCAATATGTGACTTTTTAAACAAGTGAAACTTTTTATGTAACTATTGAATTAAATGTGATCTTTTTTTTTTTTTTTTGGGAGGTAATGTGTCTTTTTTAAAAAGACCCTGTATGTGTAACTCTAAAAATTATATTTATATTACTATTTAATTTAAGTCACTTATAATTAAAAAGTAACATATAAGAATTAAAATGTCACAATGCTCAAAAAAGTTAGAAATAGACTGAACGAGGTTTAACTAAAAAGTCAAATTTACAAAAAATAAAAAAAATAATGACTACTGAAATAATAATAATAAATAAAAATTAAACAAAAACTTTATTAGCCAAAATTATATATACTGGCCTATGTGTTGAATGAGAAAAGCCCATTACAATTCTGATTTCCTACAGTCGTATTTTTACATGCCCCATTCTTTGGACTGTATTTTCCAAATCTAAAATGTTTTGTTGGGTTGTTTTCTAAAGACCCCAGGTATAAAACTTACCTGATTGAAGCTAAACCTATTTCCCCACAGCCCCAACCTCATCGTTGACGCTCTTCGAGGCCGTCTGGATTGTCGCCGGCGGTCGGCCAGACTTCACACAGTGGCAGCGCAACTTCAGACCGAGAGCTCTTGTTCGCCAAGTTACTTTTGCTTACTACTTTCAATTATGTTCTGTTCTGTTGCTCTCTTTCCTTTTGTTCCATCTTGGGCTGGCCCTTATAGTTTTATCTATTTTTTTTTCCTTTTTTGATGCTACAACAAAACCCCAGCTTGGTAGCCCATTTGGTTCCCTCGAGCCCAATTCGAAAGATCCCTAGGCCGGTCGATTAAATTTTCATTTTTTTATTGTTACAAGGCTTCTGCAGAGACAGGCCTGGGGCGGGGCCCAGGAAGGCCCCCAGTCTCCGCCATTGACCGTGATTTTGGTATGAAGGCATCACGCCCAGCAGACGAGACTGTTGATTCTGATGGTGCAAATCCTTAGAAGCAAGCAACAAGATCTATCACAATAGCAACTGTGTAGAACATTACATGTCTTACATGTTGACTGAAGAGAAAAGCAAGCAAGGTGCTTAGCAGCAGACCCCTTACAAGCAAGCATACTTAGAAGAGAGCCTTGCGACAAGCAAGCAAACTCACAAGAGAGCCTAGCCGTGGGTTTTGCTGACATGTAAAACTATATTCATCCAACATTATTATCTTTTATTAACTCTTTGGATAGCGCTTGTTTTGTTTACTTTTGAGTATTTTGGTTATGTTCCCCCTTCCCCCAGGGGAGAGGGGGAGAGAAGGGGTGTGCTTATTACCATATAGTGTAGCAATGTGTTATGTAGGTATACTTGTGGATTTTGGTCTTATATTAACAACGTAACCTCTTGTGAGACATTTCAATGGGCCTTTTAACGCGGGCAAAAACGTGAAGAACGATGAAACAATTTACTAATTCGTTGAATTTAAAGAATTAACAAATTGTAAATGATATATAATGAATTCTCAAAGAGAAGTCTTGTTTATTTAATCAAAATACAAAAACCCTAATGATGGAAATAAGAGTTTAAATAGTATTTTACTGGTTTGTGCACCAAGCAAGAAGTAGAAGGACTAGAATAAAATAAAGTAAAAGTAAAAGAACTTAAATGAATAAAGAAATAAGATCGGAAGAGCGTCGTGTTACGGCACGCCTAATCCCCATAAAACAACTGTTACTAGCAGATTCTTTAACGCATGGCTTGATCATAGGCGTCCAAACATGCTAATGCCTGCTCTTGGACTCCATCACTTTTTATAACTTTGCTTGTCGTATTTGTCTATATAGCTATGCAAGATATATAAATACCTGCCTTAGTATTGTGTGGCATCATAGAAATGTAGAATTGCACATTTTCTTATAAAGATAAAAATGTAGAATTTCAAAAAATATAGAATTTTTCAAACAACCAGTTAATATGTGGAAGTTTAGAATGTTTAGGCCTGACTCAAAACTAAAGTATTATTATACAGTTTCAGTTAAAAGATAACTATAGAAAGTGTAGAATTTTCCCAATTAGATTAATTCTACACATCTATATATCTTTAACTAAAATCTATACTTCTACGATTCTAAGCTAGATCTACCATTTTAATCTTCCACATATTAGATTGGATGTTGAAAAATTCTGATTTTCTTTAATTGAAATGTACAATTCAACAATTTTGAATTAGGTCTAGAGTTTTAGGCTTGGAAAAAAGTCCAATTTCCAGGATTACTGAGCAGTCAGCACTCTTGACTAATTAGGAACTCACATGTGAGATTCAGGGCCCAAATTAAATAATAAATTGAGCCCCTTGAATCCATATGCAGATATCTGATAGTCAAGAGTACTAAGTTCAGTACTCCATGGAGTACCGGACTTTTGTTCCTTTAAGCTTCCATATTGTATTGATTGTTGGATAAATTCTACTTCTAAAGTAATTCTACATTCATCGTTGAGTGAAATATAGAATTCTATAATTCTCAGTTATGTTTAAGGGTGATTTTCACTCTTGGTGTCCAATTTTTTTAATTTTGTATCAATTATGTCTCTATTTTTTTGGCCTTACTAAGTCCCCAACTTTTAATTAATTATGGTATTATGTCTCCAACGTTACTTTTTGTCATCAACCTTTCAATTTTTTCTAGTAACCCCTATCAAAATAACTATTATACCATTGATTCTTTATTTCCACTGCGAGTTCCCAACTTTTTAATTTTTATAGAATTTTGTACTCATTTTTTGGGTGCATAGAAATCCAACATTTCATTTTTTATTATATTATACCCTCAGTAACACTTTACATACTTAACATTTAAATTTTGACTGTTAATACCATTAATTATTTAAACAAAAAATAATATAAAATAAGAAGTCCATCCACTCCAACTTACTCTTACATAACCCAATGACAACAGCAAAATATAACGATAACAAAAAAAAATCTATAACGATCTTTATATATATCAAATTTGTGTTGAAGAAAGTTGTCGATTGAAGTATCAGCATGGCGAATCAAATCTAATTTTTAATCTATTACAAATCACATAACGGATACAGATTAGTAGATCTGATCAAAAAAATTTATTTTTGATTTACAAAAAATAAACATAATAATAATACTTTACTCTAATTTCATTTCTTATCTTTTTTTTTGTGATTTTCACCCTGATTTGTTCCCGATTTGTTATCCGTCTCAATCTGATCTGATCCGCCAATTGTGGATCCACAAAAAATTAGAATTAGCATATTAAGGTTCGTTTCATTTTATTAAGTAGAAATAATTTTTTTATCCACCCTGATCTATATCCGCTACGTGATATGTGATGGCCCGATTCAATCTGTTACACCGACTCTCAGATTGGAAATTTTTTTTTTTTACGTGGATTAAGTATCTATCAAGTTTCGTGTAGATCAAATTCTTTTATAGATCACTGCGGGCTAAGATGTGTAGAGTTCTTATTTTATATTACTTTTATTTTTATTTAAATAATTAAAACTATAATGATAATTTTAATAGGAACTAAAATTAGTAATATAAAGGGTGATGACGAAAGGTGTTATTAGGAAAATAACACGACAACAAATAAAATGTTAGATGTTCTATATGCCTAAAAAATAATAGGTATAAAATTGTATAAAAATTAAAAGATTGGGGACGTATAGTGGAAAAAAATCAAGGGTATAAAAGTCATTTTGATAAGATTAATAGTGAAAAGGGTTAATTCCACAAAAGATCCACAACCTTTCATAAATGTGCATAATAAGTCACTTTTAACACTATTCCGTCAACTTTTCATGGAAAATAACGGTTATACCATTTTAACTTTTTAATTTTATAAACAAAACATTTAAACATATTAAAAATAATAAAAAAATTAAAAAAAAAAGAAAACACCCATCCTACCCCACCTCCCTTCCCTTCCCTTCCCTTCCCTATTAAGAATGCTGCTTTTTAAGGGGGGTGAATCCCTCCATTTTTGCCGTCAGAAATGACAGTAAAGTTGTTGCCGTTTCCAGTAGCAAAAACACTGCCATTTCTGGTAGCGTTTTTGGGGAGAAAGGGTGAATCCCCCATCTTCGGTAGCAAATGGGGGGATTCACCCATAAGTGGTTTTTGGGGGGGTGAATCCCCCCATTTGCTGCCAGAGATGGCAGCAGAGAAGGGGATTCAACTCTCCATTTTTGCTGCTAGAAATGACAGCAACTTTTATGCTGTTTCTGACAGTAAGTTGGGTAAGGTAGGGTAGGGTGTTTTCTTTTTTTTTTTTTTTTTTAATATTTTTGAATTTTTTATCTATAAAATTAAAAAGTTAAAAGGGTATAACCTTCATTTTTCCTGAAAAGTTGAAGGAACAGTGTCAAAACGGACCTATTGTGGGCATTTATGAAAGGTTGAAGGCCCAGGAGGGCGCAAAAAGGGTTGTGGACGAAACTGATTCTTAGCTCAAAGATTAGAGACTTTTGTGAAATTAACCCTAGTGAAAATTGAAAAATTAAGGATGAAAAGTGACTTTGGAGACATAGTGCGATAATTAATGAAAAGTTGGGGGTTTAGTAGGCCTAAAAAAGAATATAGACAAAATTAATATCAAATTGAAAGGTTGGAGGACCTAGAGTGAAAATTACCCTATGTTTAAATATTTTAAGCTTCTTGGTTGCAATTGATTGCTTATTTCCAGCCACAAAAAAGGATTAATTTCACAAATCATCTCTAACCTTTGAGTTAAAAATCAGCTTTGTCTCTAACCTTTTTTCACACTTCACAGCCCCTAACCTTTAATAAATTCAGGCAAATCGTTCTTTTTGTCACTATTCCATAAAATTATACCCTTTAAACTTATTAATTTTTTTAAAAAAAGTATAAAATAATAAAAAAATAAAAAACCCACCCCACCCCTCCCCCTACCCTTAACCTGTCCCAAATCTCCCTCCGGCCGGAGGGGGAAGTGGGGTGGGTGGGGTTGGGTTATTTTAATATTTTATTATTTTTAATTTTTTAAAAAAAATAAAATGTTTAAGGGGTATAATCGTTTTTTGTTGAAAATTTTATAGAATAGTGATAAAATGGATGATTTACGTGCATTTATTAAAGGTTGGGGGCTGTAAAGTGTAAATAAAAAGGTTGAGAACGAAACAAATTTTTAACTTAAAGGTTGAGGACGATTTGTAAAATTAACCCAAAAAAATTTACAACTATTACTACATTTAAAGTAATTTTAAATTTTATCCTTAGCTAAAATATTTATATTTCCACACTTACCTCTAAACATTTTACACTTTGAGATTGCGTTGGTTACTGAAAAGTGGATTTAGACTAATTCTATATAACGAAACTTATATAATCCTTCGCTAGATTCATTCTACATTTTCCTCCAAATTTGTTAGTGTATTGTGTAAAAATTATTGTCCATTAATGTATTTTCGTCAACAATCTTCTCCTGGAAACAATTAAAGTGTTGAGATGAGTGCTCCCAACAAAATCACAACAATTGATTAATTTTAGCTTCTTATTTTTTCTTTTTTTTTTTCTTTTTGTACACACAATAGAGGCACTTGTGTACTTTTATCCAACAAAATGACCGTTTTTAAAACCATTATTATTATTTTTTTGTCCATTTTTCCTTACAAAATCCAAAAAGGCCTGACTTTCTGATTATCCCTTTTAAAATTGAAAACTGAATGAAAGTGAAATGTTTTGTCCATTTTTATTTTTATTTTTTATTTTTGAAAGCTCAAAAGATACTTCATTCATTCATCATTCAAATCATTCGTAATACAGTCCAAAATGAAATCAAGGGGATGATCTTTCCAAAAATGAGAAACAACTTGCCTAAACCCAAATCTTGCTAATGCATGAGCAACTTTGTTTGCCTTCTTATTTACGTAACTACACAGAGGAAGCGAGAACTCACAAATAAGGGAAATTATCTCGCTGATGATGATGCCTTCATCATTTCTCTCAATAGGATTTTGGAGAGCCTCCATCGCTGTCCTGCAATCAGATTCAATAGCTTCAATTTGAAAACCCTCATCAATAACCAGTTGTATACTCGTAAGAATTGCCATACACAATCCTCAGCAAGGGGGCTGACAGAACCGTGAAACATTCTGTAGCAACCAACACAACTTTCCTCATCTCGTCATGCACTCACCATGCCAACAGCAAAATGTCGTGCCTCTGTATGAACAGCAACATCAACATTAACCTTGAGAAAACCGGCCTTCGGTTTTTTCCATAAACACGCTGACGAGCATTTGTGATTTTGCTTTCTGCTTAAAACGTCCTCCAGACTCTTCACCTACTTGAATTCAACTTGGAACCCAGTTGCCCTGATATTTTCCATTTTTATACTTAGCACTACTTTGTTACTTCAGAAAAAAAAAAAAAAAAAAAGTAGCACCACTTTGGCCCACATTTTAAAAAGTGAATACTTTTGTCCAAGACCTAAAATTTTCTAGAAATTTTCTTGTAATAATCTCTCCCCTAACATATTGACCCAGTAAAAACACATTGACCCAGTAAAAGTCAAAGTCTAAACAAGCTGAATCAGCAATAGCAGTCGGTTCGCCATAAATCTCGTGCTATGGGGTGTTTTAGTAGGTTTTGGTGTTGGAGCCTGGACACTATTCCTGTAGGTTACGCCTTTTAGGTACGAATATTCAAGCCAAATGAAGATGAAAAAATCTATCCCTAGTAATTATAACAAGACTATTTTAATCTAATTGTAGATATTAATTTGAATTGAAATGAAATGAATAGAGTAGAGTTGGGGAAAGAGAAGAAGTTAACAGTAACGAGAAGTACCCCTGCTGTTGGCTTTTAATGCTGTGATCTTAACGAGAAACTCTGCTGTACTCGATATTCCATGTTTATTGTTAGTGTATGCGTACATTTCGGGTAATAGATATAGGATTGGGGATGAGGAATAGAAGGATCTGAAGTTTCTGGGAAGAGCACACCCCTTTTGGTTTTTGCTTTCTTTCTGGGGAGAAATAATGGCTGAAGCAATATGTGTCTTCACCAAGGTTAGATTTTTTAGTACTGTCATTGTTCTAATTTCTTGATTTATTGATTTCCCTGCTTGTGGGTTTACATTTAATAGAGTTATGGTAGTGTAATTGGGTTTATTTTGCAAGCATGTTTGGTTTTCAATTTCGTCAGGCAACATTTTTGCTTTTTTAATTGTAGTTTATTTATTTATTTTTTGTTTAAGTTTTGCTCTCTGTTGAAATCGTGTTGGAAGTTTGTGCTTAGTTCTTCGAGTGCTATACTTTTCACGTGGTAAGTTATGGCACAAGAAGTTTGAAATTTGTTTCCAATAATCTTTGTGGGTTGCGCTTGAACAACCGCTTCCCCCCTTCTCCCCCAAACACATAATTTCCGCCTCATGAATTTGAGATGATGGGTTCTGTTTACTTGTGATTTTTATTTATTGACATTGGTTTTAAATGCGTTTCAGGGCACCCTAATTATAAAATCTCCCAAGAAATCCCCAAATTTGTTAAGGATAATAGTATTGGTATTTGCAATGGTTTGTGGTGCATATATATGTTCAGTCTCTCTAAATCAAACAAATATTGGGACGACTACTAAGTATCCAAGTATCGAAATCAAGGAGAGGCATTGTCATGATTATGAAGTTGATAGATCTCAAACTCCATACTTGCACTATCCAAAGCCCGAAACCTTTAGTAGGTATGTGTAAAAACCTTTTCTTTGGCTTTTAATCTGTGTTCTCCTGATTTGGCTGATCCAATGTTGATTCTTCTGTATATGCTAGGGCTGAGTGTACGTGTAATCCTGTACGGTTCTTTGCTATTTTATCGATGCAAAGATCTGGGAGTGGATGGTTTGAGACGCTGTTAAATAGCCATGCTAATGTAAGCTCTAATGGTGAGATATTTTCTGTCAAAGAACGGAGAAGCAATGTCTCGTCAATATTGACAACTCTAGATAGGGTAT
The DNA here is from genome assembly GCA_963692815.1 of Nyctanthes arbor-tristis. NCBI lineage: Eukaryota > Viridiplantae > Streptophyta > Magnoliopsida > Lamiales > Oleaceae > Nyctanthes > Nyctanthes arbor-tristis. Next base: position 15,287 of record CAVNYN010269823.1, read on the forward strand.
ATAATTTGGACTGGTTTACAAGTGCATCCAAGAATCAGTGTTCAGCGGCAGTGGGTTTCAAGTGGATGCTTAACCAGGTTAGATATAACATCAGTCACTAGACAGGAGTTTCTAATGTTACATGCATCTAATGTTTGCATTCTTAAGTGTTTACTATATGGATTAATGAACTTCCTGTGTGCACAAGGGGAAGTTTGCTGACCAGAATGTTTCATCTTTATCTTCTTCACCATTATTTTTAATGTATAGGGGTTTATTGGGGTTTCAACTATGTAAATTCAAAGTTCTCGTATTTCCGTAAGAAATATAGATCTTAAATTTATTGACAATAAGAAAAGCATTGTTTGCTGTGTTTATGTTAAAAACTAAATAAAAGTGAAAGATCATTTAGAAGTTTTCCCCTGCTAAGTTGCATTGTAGCATTTTCTGTTTGTCGTACGAGAGAACTTCCATAGGTGTTTATCCATCTAGAAGCTTGCCTTGTGTTTTTACTTAAGCGGACATAATTGCAAGGTGTTGAGAACTAGTTTGCTCTTCCGATCTCCTCCCAGCTCATTCAGGGTGAACTATTCATTCTTTATACTCTATGATTCGATCTTCAAAGAGTGATGAGTCATGTTGTATTAGTGAAAATAATCTGTCACTGTCTAGCATCAGTGATCTTGTTTGTGGAGGGAGGGAATACGCCAGGGGTTGACAGAATAAGATATAATAGTGTGCAACTTGGACAATGCTGAAAAATATATTTAAAAATGTAAATGGAATTCAAATACTGCTCTGTTCCACAATGATGGGGGCTCGTTCCCATTTTCACAAAGATTAAGAACAGTTCAATTAATATTGTTGGAAAAGTAAAATTTAGTAGCATATTCCTAATTACTCCTTAGTTTACTAATTATCTCACTGTCATTGTTTTCTTTTATTGATTAATAACAATTAACAATGCACATTAAAAAGGGGCATATAAGGAAACTAATATTTCAACTACATTTCTACAACCAAAGTGGCTTATAATTTGGGACGGACCAAAAAGGGATTGAAACCTATCATTTTTGGGACAGAGATGGCATAAAAAGGAAGCTACACACACTTTAGTAACTGAAGCTAACAATCTGTACGTTAACTGTTGCCTTAATTGGTTGACTAAATACAAATGTGTAGGTTACCCAAAATTTTGTACACAACACTTACTTTGGTTTAATGGGCAGTATCCTGATAAGAAATGGTTTTATGGTTAAGAAGAGCTCTCTTCCAAAATCTATCATTCAATTTTATATGCTTTCTATGCTTCAATTATATATAGGTATTGCATCATGCGTTGTTGTTAATATGGTTAAAATCCCCCCCCCAATAATTATTTACATAAAAAATGCAATAATTTCAACTGAATGGATAAAGAATTAGGTACTCAAGTACTACGGGTGGAAAGAGTATATTTTAAGTTCTAAAATCTGATGACTGGTAAACGTCATGCTATAAAATAAAGTCTCATGAGTATAGCCAATCAATCCTACAGGCTAAACATACTAAAAAAGAAGTCTTTCTGTTTTGAACTTACCTTCTTGTGTGTGCTAGACTCCTCTGGTTGGCAGAGTTGTATCATACTGCTCAGACTCTTTGTTATAGTGAAACTGGAAATACTCATGTTGGACATGTGGACAACGGTATGAGATCCATCTTGGATCCATTATCTAGAATATGTATTCTTTAGATCCAAAAAGAAATAAATAAGCAAATATGATAGTATTCTAGACGTTAGTAAGTTCATAATTTTTATCTGTCCCCTTCTCTAATTTTGGATCCTCTCTAGTTATTTCTCGATATCCTAGGTTTTGAAAAAATTGACTGACTCTTAGATGTGTATCTGTATTGGACAACCATACCTAAAGCCAAGCAATCAATGGAAACTTTCTGTATACATCTATTCTTATCATTCAACTCGTGTATACTGTTTAAATTGTTAGCATTTAAGGTTTAGAAAAAATGTTTAACTGTATCATTATTTGTGGCTACTGCAGGGGGTGATGGAGCACCATAAAGAAATCGTAGAATATTTTAATGATAGAGGTGTTTCTGTAATATTTCTCTTTAGAAGGAACCTCTTGCGCCGGATGGTTTCGGTGCTTGCTAATTCGTTTGATCGACATGCAAAACTTTTGAATGGAATTCATAAGTCTCATGTGCACTCACGTGAAGAGGTACCCTCTCCCATGCCCTTGACCATCACCTCTTTTATCCCTAGGGGCTTGCATTGCTATGATTGTGATTTTGTTATCTGCTTCTTGTAGGCCGATACCCTTTCAAGGTATAAGCCAGTGATTAATTTATCGTCTCTGGTAACCGAATTAAAACAAATGGACAAGACAGTTTTGGAGGCCTTGGAGTATTTTAGCAGCACTCGGCACATCATTTTGTACTATGAAGATCTTGTAAAAGATCGAACTGTAAGTTGCTTTCTCTACATAAAATGGAACCAAAAATAAATAAGTTAGAAAGCCATAACTTTCTGACTATTGTTTCCTACGTATGTATGTGGACATGGAAGCCATTCTAGTTAAACATTTGGTCAAACCAATCAAATCCATTTATATGATGGGACCCACTTGTACCACCCAAATTTCAATAACGATTCTCAAAATATCTATTTCTACTTTTAAAGAAAAATAGTTTGTGAACAAGGAGGGAAAATATTCTTTTGGGGATTGGTGTAATTATGAATAAAATGTACGGCTAGCCATGCTAGTTTTTTCTTTTATTCCATTCAGTTTATTGCTAGATTTACTGAAATATCTCAAGTAACTACCTGATGTCCTGACAAAATGTGTCTTAAGGTTTGTAATAAAAATTCATTCACAGAATATATTGTTGGCTTGACACTGACATGGGTGGAGTTCTCGAACTTGAACAAGTTCTTAGATTGCTGTAAATTCTTGCTCGCAGGTTATGATTGTGGTAGTCCATTCCCGTCCTCACAACATTTTGTTTGTGTTGCAGAAATTAGTGGACGTCCAAGACTTTCTAAGGCTGCCACATATGGAGTTAACAAGTCGGCAGGTGAAAATACATAAAGGGCCGTTGTCAGAGCACGTCAAGAACTGGGAGGATGTGAACAAGACTCTAAGAGGGACAATCTACGAGAAATTCCTCCATAGCAATGATTACTAACCAGTGTGGCTAATCTGTTCAAGAGAGTGCGTTGTATGTCCAATAACTCTTAAGTCATAAGCTAACCATTTAAGACTCTTCCACACTAATTTAAGTCATCCAGGTGAACATCAATGATGTTGATCTTCATAATGTGCCAAGTCCCCAGCCTAATTCTGCTTTGACTTAGCATTTTCTGAACGTTTGTCAGAACTGTGAAGAAAAATGTACAGTTTTACAGCTTATGTATAGGCAGTGCCAACGGAAGTATGATATCTGAAAGCAAAGCAAATTTTGGCCATGTTGGTTGTGTCTAATCTTCTTTATAATTTTAGACTCTCTTGACACTGCCTCCCCTGCCAGGGGATCCGCTAGAACCTCTTGTGAACGGACTAAAATTCATTTCTGCATATATGATGGGAGTTAAAAAAAGACCATTTTCTGAAAATTTTTTGTTGGCGCCGTAGAGGATCTTAATTTTGATCAAGTACTAGGCGTCTGGTGCTAATAATAGCGCCGAATAGATGGTGCAGCATTTAATTTCAGTCACTCATGTGATTTGTGGAGGTGATGTAGTTTTGTTCCAAAGGTAGACTGATGTGATTTATAAAGGTGATATAATTTTGTTTAAAAGCCAAACGTTTGACGGTATTATGTCGCTAGGCCTATGTCGCAAGACGTGTGGGTTGTTCAATCGGGGTGTACATGTGTACGTCTGGCATTTCAAAAGGCTTAGGTGATGATGTGATCATATCAATGACTGTTGTTGTTACATGCCATACGTCTAGTGCTCGAACACCACTACCGCAAATCTCATGTGATAAGAGAAGCCTCCTAGTGGCAGTGTTGCTGAGTATCCTTCGGAAAACCTAATGGTATCATCAACAATAAGGCACTTGGTAACCCAGAATGGACTTGCAATTTGCAATGGATGTGATGTGATCAACAGGAAAACAGAAAAGGAAAATCCCATTGACAAGATACTTTGAACTCACTATCAGCAGTAGAAATTCCAAGTTGAAAAGTCGGTACAACACATCAATGAATGGTAGATATTCAATTTTTGACTTTATTTTCGTAATGTTTATTGTTAATGCATTACAGCCTAACATAATATTGGCGTTGTCTGCGTAAAATCCGTATTGCTTTTTTCGCTTTCTGTGCGAAGGTTGGTTCCCAAGCTCCAGGAGCCAACCGTGGAATGTGCCTTTCGGGAGAATATTATTCTTAGTTAATTGAGAGGTGTAGAAAGTGGAGGGCTTTGGAGTGGCTCTTTGAAATTTTATCTTCGGCTTTTCTTTAACCATTTGACAGACATGTTGTCAAATAGTTAGTAGGATTGGAACTCCAAACATTTGATGTTGTGATGACATCAGATAATGATGTGGCATAATATCATCATTTTCACAAATCACATTAGTGGTTGATATGACATCATCGGTGTCGTCCTTGATTAAAATCAGTCAAAGAGTACTAAAAATAGGACCTTTTTTTTTTTTTTTTTTTTGCACAGTCCATCACTACATTATGTCAAAAAATGACAGAGAGAATCATCACGCGAAGACTTGTCGTGCAAGACATACAAGGTTCTTAATCATAAAATGGGTCGGAAAGTGTTTGAAAATTTTCACTTAATCATAACAGAAATCTATTATTTAATATGGAATAATTGTAATATCTTACATATTTTCTGAAAATTGTTTTGCCATGAATACAACTGTTTAGTATAGAATTATCTAATTTTCCATTTTACACCATTTCCTTGAACTATATTAATATATCACAGCCGTTGAACGGATGAATAAACATTACCCGGGTTCATATTCTTCTTTGTTTCTTCACATTCTATATATAATATGTTTGGTATGTTTGACTTGGTAAGATGAAAGATGGGGAAAAGATAAGGTTATTCATCTGTCCGTAATGGACAAGGCTTATCCTACTTGTTATTATCGATATAGTAGGTAGTGTTAGTGTCATGCCAACTAGTAAACATGCTAACATCATTTAGACGTGACATAGATTTTGAGTGAGTAATTCTTACCTTTCTTGGACAGATAATCATAACTCACTTATAAGATTACTTACTTTCAAAAATAGAGGATTGCTCTTTATATTTAGGTTTCTCACTGTTGTGAATTCATCATTGGGTGAATTTATGATAATGAGTCTCTACTTTTGAGTTTGTTTCACTAAACATGTATTAATGTGCGGGCCTTATTAATGGCTTTTTATTAGTGAATAGTGAACTATAGTAGAAACATAAAATCACCAGATTCTAATGGCTCCACAAAACAGTAATATCATTACCAAGTAATGAAAAGAAATGGTCGGCAAATATATAAAGTCAAAAGTGTTGATGTAGAAATACAAAAAGGAGTAAATTATTATAATATATATTTTAATATACTTTTGGCCATAATTAACTCTTGATATATTTGGTCAAAGTACACCTCTTAAAATAAATCATCTGTTAACTAGCAAAAAAATCTCGTTTTGATTTCTTCTTCTTTCCTACGTTAAAATACTTAATTTGTGTGCTCTCTCCGTCTGTGTGTGTATATATAGTTATTCTAATCCTGTGTGATTGAGATTCACTTAAAATTAGTATTGTTGTGTTGGATAAAGAATTAATTTTCCAGCGTTGAGGGGGCCGCCCCCGGGGGGGGGGTGTGGAGCAGTTAAAAGAACCAATAAGTGTTTGGTGAATTATTATTATGTTTTCAAAGGTGCTGATGGTTTTATAACACTATTTAAGTTTTTGGTAATTATAAATGTTTTATTGCTATGTCAATATATATATATATATATATATAAAATAAAACAAGGATAATGATATGTACCCACCCTTATTTCGTGTTCACCTCATATCCACCCTACTGAATTTGTTATGGGTAATTATAATCCCACTACGCAAATAAATTTCTACACTACAATTTAAAATAATAATTCTATTTACTTAAAATAACCACAAGTACAATTACACCAATAACCAAATGGGCTACAACATAACCTAACCCAAATATTTTTAGTATGATCATTTTTTTTTTTGGGTGGGGGGTGGGGGCGTAAACATTTAGTTTGATTATTATCATGTGTTAATTTAACTGCATTCTTAATTTGACTCTATATATTTCCCTCTTTATCTTCATTTAATTAAGTAAAGATTCAATAGTTTATTTTTTTATTTTACGCAAACTAATTATCCTTTTTCAATGGTGAAAGGAAATACGTATGTGCTTTGGGAATTACTTTTAAAAAATTTTAAAAAATTTTTAACCCAACATTCCAAGAAAAAAATTTGAAATAAACTTTTTTTTTTGGGAATAGAAATCAAATATTTTGAGAAATTTATGATTTGTAGCTTTACTTCTTTGTCTCGATCTTTTGTGTCATGTTGGAATAGACAGTAGACATCAAATAAGTTGATTTGCTTGTAATTCATAATTAGAAAAAATATATATATATATATATCTGAAGTAAAGAGTTGAATAAAATGAATCAAATCATGAAAATGATTTAGTGAATTTCCTTTTTTCAGTGTGACATTATTGAATTAGTGGCGTTAGAAGTAAAACTGAAGATGATAATGATTAATTAATATAAAAATACCCAATAATGTTTCATTATTTTTTAAAGGATTTTATTACCTTTTTTAAAACTAAGGATGTTATAGTTATAAAATTTTTGTGGTGTGTTTATCAAAAGGGTTAATTTCACAAATCGTCCTAACCTTTGAGTTAAGAATTGGTTGGGTTTCCAGCTTATTTTTCGACCTCCTGAGTCTCCAATATTTCATAAATTCCCACGGTAGTCCTTTAACGGATTCCTTCTATATTACCATTAAGGCATTAACTTTTCAATAAAATTACAATTACACGTCTTAACTTTTTAATTTTTAAAATAAAATATTTAAAAATAATAAAAAACTTATAAAAAAAGAAAAAACCCACGCCACCCATCCCTTCCCTCTGAAGGATCACTCCCTAGAAACAAGAGTAGATTGCTGCCATTTCTAATAGCATTTTGATGTCGGAAGCAAAAATGGAGGGTGAATTCTACCCGAAAATGCTGCCGCTGCCATTTTCAGCAACAAATTGGAGAATTTATCCCCCTCAAAAATGCTGTTAGAAATGACAGTAGCAGACTGCCGTTTCTGGCGGCAAAAATGGAGGATGAAATCCCTCCAAAAATGCTGCCAGAAATGGTTTCTGGCAGCAGTTTCTGCCTTTTCCAGTAGCAAATGAGGTGATTCACCTCTACCTCAAAATGTTTCCAGAAACAGCACTGCGATTCTTGGGAGTGGGAGTGGGAGTGGGAGTGGGAGTGGGAGTGGGAGGGGGAGGATGGGTGTTTTCCTTTTTTTTTTTTTAATTTTTTATTATTTTAAATATTTTACTTCTAATTTTATTGAAAAGTTAATGGCAATATTGATAGAATCCGTCAAAAAGGACATATCGTGTGAATTTATGAAAGGTTGCGGACCCAGAAGGTTGAAAAAAGTTAGAGGCGTAGCTGATTCTTGACTCAAATGTTGCGGGACGATTTGTGAAATTAACCATTATCAAAATTATTTTTAATTAGTGATAGAATATTAATGTGGTGTAATGATTAATTTTTATGATGGGAATATAATTACACATTCCTTATATATCGCGATAAATTAGTGTGGATATATAACGAATTCAATAGAGTGGCTGTGGGGTGGATACGAAATGTGGTGGATGTGTAGCATAATCCATATAATCATAATTACGTAAAAGGATATATACTCTAACAATATGTGAAGATCTATTTTGATATTCTATAATTTATTTTTAGTTTTTTATTTGAATAGATTTAGAGTTAATTTTTAGTTTACATTACTACTTATACACAATTTTATTGAGCAAATTTTTTGCAGTCTTCAATATACTAATCTTAAATTTCACAAATTTATAATTTAAATAAAAGTATATGTATGCAAAAAAAAAAAAAAACTAAACAAATTTAATTTATATTATGTGTAACAATGTGCAGCAATTCAATTTCTCAATTTTTTCATATAATAAAAAATAAATATGAGAATATGTAGTTTTACAAGAAATCTGAGATGACATGAAAATTTCAGTATTTAAAAATATTAAAATTGAAATCTTGTAAATAAATAATTGAAAAAGCTCAAAATAGAATTTGAAAAGCTACCCTTGTGCTGCTTCTCACCAAATTCTATTGATGAATCATCCTCTTTTATAGGCAGTTTTTTCTTTTAATTTTATCGAACACTTAAAAAATGCTTTTAATTTTCTGAGAAGCAAAAGCAGGGCTCTTACAGTAATCTCAAACTTTGTCTAAATGCCCAACACGAAACATATTTTTACAAATAGATGAATTTATGTTAATGGTGTTGTTTTGTCAAAAATTAATTAATTGATTAGAAATACGTGTGCACATATATACTGTATGTTTATACTATAGTATAGTTCTATAAAGAGGGAGACATTGTTAAGTGGCTTTAGACAAGAGTCAATGGCTAAATTTGTCAAGGCAAACTAGGTTAGGATAATTTTTAGGGAAAATGCATGATACCAAATTTTTAACAAATTCACCACATTTTATTATATTTATGGTCCACAAATTTTATTTATTTTTCACTTATTCCCCTAACATTTTCCGAAAACATATTCTTTGCCTCCAATAATAGCGTTTTGTCCAACTTCTTTTCCACGTATTCAACCCTCTTAATGATAATCTTTGTTGAATACTAAATACGCTAGTCGATGGTTCGTCGAGAATGAAAATGCGCAAAAAGTTTAAGAAAATAATCATAATAAGTAGTCAAATTAGTCAAGAACATGCAACGCAATTAAAAATATATTGTGATTATAAAAGGTTTTGTGGCATTATAACCACTTAATTTTTTATAGTGCCAAAAGATTTAAGTTATGATCTACCTACAATTTTTATATTCCTTTTTTTTTTCTTTTAAATATTACAAGGGAGATTGCAAGAGTGGAGATTTGAACCATTGATTAAGGGTGTATGAAACTAACTAGAATGTCACTAGATTACACCAGTCTTGGCTACAATTCGTATGCTTTTAACATCTGATTAACATTAATTACTTAATAAAATTACATTCCAGCACAATGAGAGGTTATCACGCAGTCTGGGGCAGTGAAATTTTTGTGCTCTGTTTGGTAGTCCGAATTGGATCCAATAAGAATATAAATAAATATAGGGTAATTTACACATAATGTCACCAACCTTTCAACTATTAAGAGATCACGTCTCCTACCTTTATTTCTCTTTCTATGGGTCCACAACCTTTAAACAAATCCCCGTCCAAAACATCTACGTGCAACTCAATTGCCAAAACCAATTGCCCATTGTTGTTCGTCATCATCCGCTTATTCCAATACTTCCTGCATTGGGTTTCAATTCCTACGGGAAAATGTACCCTTTCCTTTGGTTTCTAGGAAAAGCCTGGGGTCAAAAAGAATTCTCTTGCAATCCAAGTGCAACCCTCATTCCAATGTGATTATCACGCAAGATGGTTAATTCTCGTCTCCGCCAAATTTTTTTTTTTGTTCATTTGTTTGGTTGGGTGTGATTTTGTTTACTGCCTGGTTTCTGTGGTAAAATTGGTGTAAAATTTTGTGTGGTCGACTTCTTCTTCTGTTTTTATCTTAAGGTTTTTGAGAAAGTCAGTTGATTTAACTTCATGGATACCTTAGTTTATTAAAATAATTTGATGGATTAGGCATTTTGGTTTCATAGTGTTGAGTTGTTCCCGATTCGAGGAAAATTTGTTTAAAAAGTACTAAAAAAGGAAAAATGTTTGGGGTTTTCTAATCCAATTTTGTGAGTTTCAAAGCTGGCTGATAGTGACAGAAGATTACAGACTGATTATTTCGGTGTCTCCCGAAAAATACATAGTTCTAAGATTGATGTTGCAATTCTGTTGCTATTTATGTTGCGATTTCGTTGGCATTTATAGTCATTGGTTATTTATTCTATCTGGTGACATACAATATTGCATTTTGATTTTAAAGTGGTTCTTGTGTTAGTGTTGGCTTGCATTTAAGACCACACACATTCTAGGAGATCGGAAGTTTTGTAGGTGCTGTGCACATACGAGCAACCACAATTGGAGTCAATGCTCCCATGAAAGAATTTGAAAGATGAGTTGTCATTTACCCCTCCTGAGGAACACAAGGATCTAATGACGGAGGGTGTAGATAATGATAAATCTACCGTCGGTATCACTGTTGTGGGGGCATCCTAGGATTTTGCCAGGAAGAAATGCATGACTTCCGTTAGTAGGGACGTGGACGGGACTTGTTTAGAGGTTGAGGACCCACAGACGGAGAAATAAAAGATCGTGGACGTGATTTCTCAATAGTTGAAAAGTTGTGGACGTTCGATATAAATTAGCCATAAACATATTTAATTTGATCGAATAATATATAGGGATTATTACTGTATAAAAATCAGATAAAGAACCTTTTAATGCCCTCAGCTCTATCACTACAATACGAGTAGATGGAAGCAGAATAGAGAGAAGACATGTGACAGTAAAGAGTCATATGTTGATTTTCTATTGAAACATATATCACGGGGCAGATACCATCAGAGGATCACCCACATGACACCAGACTACCAACTGTTGTTACTAGAAAAGTTCCAATGATATTTTTTTGAACTGCCATTTTCTCTTCCATTCCTCTGGTATCAATATCATCTGCCTTTTACTATATATATCTATATTCAAATTCGTGTTTATATTTTTATTCCACCTAATTCCATATAGCAAACATTCCCTCAAAATTACGTACTTAGAAACACTACTTGGTTTCCTTTTAGTGAAATACACTTTCTTCCTTCTAGTATTTTTCCCTGCTTATTATTTTAAAATGTTTTGTGTTGGGGTTGAATTGTATCAAGAAATTAATTTTCACCAAAATATAGGAGTTTTATTTTAAAAACAATCCTTGGTTCCATATACAGCGTAACTAATGTTATGACGTGATGGAATAGAGTGAGGACATATGACAATATTGGGGACAAATGTTGATTTTTAATAGGGTCACGTATGTCATGAGGTGTTTTCATAGTCTCGATCTCCTGCTAGACGCACAAGTGACAAGAGATCATTGGACAACCTAAATAATTTTCACGTCCACGCATCTAATTATCTATGCAATTTATGATGTCCCATTGAATTGAGGATGCTATTAGTACTAGTTTTACACAGGAAATCTAGTCAAAATCAGAAGTAAAATCAAATTCAAAAAGGTACACTGATATGAACCATCCATTCCGGTAAAACACCACGGGGTTGTGCATCATTACAAAATTTGTAACTTTTAGTGGTTATAGAACCTTACTTTTTTTCATTCTGAATGTTATAGAGGAAATTGTAAAAAATGTTTCTTTTGAAAATATTATGTGTAAAATTAGATCTATTTTAAAACATATGTAAATATGTCAACTTTTTCTATGTTTTAGACAAGTTTACCCTCCGAAACATTGATTTCGCAATTTTTTTAAAATAAGAGGAAATTACAAAAAATAATCACTTTTAATATGTCAAGTTCAAAAATATCTACTTTTTAAACATATGCAAGCAATTGATCCCAAACAAAAGTTTTAATATTAATTTTAAAAGCCTTAGCTCTTTGATCTCTTCATCCCGGCACTAATATAAGCAATTAAACTTATCAAAATCTTCTTTGACATCTACTAAATAATGCCCAAATTGCCCGCGAACGCAGAATTTCATTATTGAAGAGACCCCAGATCAAGACTTGCGTCACAGGTTCATCGTCAGATATGTAGTGAACGGGTAGGAATTCGACGTCGGTGCAGAAGAGAAAGTTGTTCAGAATGCCGTGACGAGACTAGCTGCACTAATTTGTGATCGAAATTCGTCAGCGCGTGGCCTACACGAGCAGATGACGGTGTCTCAACTGTAGAGAAATGAAATTGTCTATATTTACAGTATCTGACTATAGAGATCTAACTGTCAAGATCTACGATTTAACTGTATAGATATACAGCTAAATGTCGAGAATTTTCAAGATTAAATGTCAAGATATACAGATGAATTATATAGACATTTTTTTACTAATCTGTATAAAATTTCAGGGACTATCTGCCGAGAAACACAGATCAACTGTAGAGAACTGCAAGTTATTACCCATCGTGGATTAAAAATTTCTTTTGGCCAAGTACATGCACTAATTTAGCCCAATTATAGCTGAAGGGTTTTCATATAATTTTACACTAAAAATAGATATTTTTCAACTGATTTTCAAAAGATGACATTTTTAAACTTTAATTTTTATTTTTTGCCATTTTAGAAATGGCCCATGTTATAAATAGCCTGACATTTTAGTGCAGAAGCCAATCTCATTACTGTCCGATCTACTCTTTGCCAACAGTTCACGTTTCTCTCTATCTTTTTAATTTCTCTATTATGGCCTGCAACATCAAATTTATCTTTGTTCCTCTTCTTCTTCTTGCAGTAATTTCTTGCCTTGGGATTCCATTTACTGAGGCAAAGCAGCTATATTCATTCATGGAGGAGAAAAAGACTTCCCCAGAAAACAAAATAAACTATGAATCTTACGTAAACGATTTTCGACCTACGAATCCTGGAAACAGTCCTGGAATTGGGCACAATTTTGGTGCAGGGAAATATGTGGTTAAGCCAAACTCAGCACCTCCTGCATTACCAGAAAATACAGACGACTTTCGACCCACACGACCGGGTCACAGCCCCGGCGTTGGCCATTCTTTCAAGAATTCAAAGGCTGCAGGAACAAATGCATGAAGCAATAAGAATAATAAGATATGAAGCAAATGAACTATGTAATAATATCTATTGTGGTTCGTAATTATTTATCTGCAGTTTCTCAAATCATTTGATCGACTCGTCTGCTGCTGATGCAGAGAGTTATAGGTGAATTCTATAAAATCAAATTGAGCTCTATATAAGAGCTTAAAAACTAATAGAAAATAGTCAACTCATGTACTGGAGAGTTGTATGTTTGTCAACTTGATGTTATTATTATTGCCCAACTTTTGCTTTTGCAAGTCTCCATCTCTCTTTGTATTAATTTGTTTGTTATCTAACATTATTAGGCAACATATTCAGCTATCCAAAATATGAATTCGTGTCACTTATTGATGGGGCGGCCCTAGAATTAAGTTGAGTTCCCTACGTGACAAGTGTAAAGTAAAGAACTCATTTTCTTGAATTGTAGATATTGATAGGAATGAACTTACATTAATTTTATCGCTTATAAGTACGGGCTCTACATTTAGATCGGCTTTAATAAGATATCTATTAATATATATACACACACATAGCACCTTTCCAATAAAAATGATCTCCCTTCCAAGGTTCTATCAACTATTTAATATTTCTTTTTTTTTTCTTTTCTCTTGTTAGATTGTTATAATTATTGTTTTCTAATGGTTCAAACCAGTGCTACATTAGATACTCACATTTCAGATAACAAGTTCTGAGTTTGAATAACAAGTATTTCTATCTTAAAAACATATAGAAAAAAGAAAGGGAAAAGTGAAAAAGATGACAGAAATAAGAAGATATTCAAAAATGATAATAATAAAATATTAGTGAAAGATGTGGAGATGAATGTGTGACGACCTGGCTTTAGGCCTAACACAAGACACGATGAAAAAAAGGCTGATTTCTATGGAGCTAGATTGAACTTCATACACGGAGCCTGATTTGCTTCAATATACGAACACAAAAAAGTGAGGAAAAAGTAGAATCAATGAGAAAAAAGTAATCAAAATAAAATTGAAAAGAAAAATAGAAAAATATGAGACCCACTTGCCCTTTTTCTTGGATGATGACCATTGCATTGGATAGGGGTGTGTAAAAGGATTTTAGTCCCAGGTTTTTGACAAGACTAAGATCGGACCAAACATCTTCAATTCGGTCTCGGTCCCGAGCATATAAATAGCAAGCCTAAACAGTTTTAATCATGGTCCAGGTTTGAGTAATGCTTTTAGTTTTTTCCGGGCTGGTAAAAGAATATTTTCCAAAGGCTTAGTAATGTAAAAACACATACATACAAGACAAATAGCACGAGAAACTAACCATAGAATTCATTACCGATGCATCTAAAATGAAATAAAAATACTAAAATAAAAATCTGCAACACAATGATCAAAATCAGCATTTAAACCGTCAAAAAAGTCCAAATTGAACATAAAAAACTGGCACCTTTTTTTATGTTAATTTGAAGTCCAATATAAAGAAACCCCCCCCCCCCTTTTAGTTGGGTTCTCTACATAAAAATCACTTTTTGTAATAGAATTTTAAAAAAAATACCCCCAAATTGAAAGTAATTATAAAAATACCATTTTTTATTTTAAAATTACCATAAACTAATTTTAATTAAAATTCAATTTTTATTAATTATTTTTTTTATAAATTATTATTATAATTATAATAATTACTAAAAGTAGTAATTTTTTCAATAAAAAAATAGTCTTCCTTACGTCATCTCCACCAACACTTTCAACTTTGAACCATCGTCAACTGCCAGCGGCATCATGCCACAAACGCAATAACAATTTACCATTCAAAAAACAAATATTACCATTTGGAAAGTAAATGTTTCCATCCGGAAAAATATCACGTTAACAAATACAACGGGGAAATGTTAACAAAAAAGTCCAAAAAACTAGAATCAACTGGAAGATGGTAACATTTCTGTTAAATGATAACAAGAGAAAAACAAAAGAGAAAAAGGATATTGGTCACACAATGGGACTGGTGAAATGAAAACCAATGATCATCAGTGATAAAAAATACTGGTAAATGGAAAAAAAATCAAAACAAAAATCGGAGAACAAAAAAATTGGCAACAAGTCAGCAAATGGTAACATGCTGGAAAATAGTGACACACCGGAGATTGAAGATTCAGTTCATATACCATGAAAAATTCCCAAAAAAGAGAAAAAAAGAAAAAAAGAAATGTGAAATGTTGTTGCCTGCTGGCGACTACAGTAGTCTCTGCGAACAGCATCGACCGCCTCCCCTCTTGGTTGAAGTACCATTTGAATGGTCCACTAATACAAAATATCACAATAAACATCGGTTGTATTGATAAATACGCGTCGATTTTGAAGGCGATGCCTTTAACAGCGACGAGCATAGTAATGGTACATGCGTCGGTTGTTGGAGGAATTTTAAAGTGCACAACAAATGTCAGTTGCCGTCCAAAAACTGACATTACTGTGCACAATAAGTGTTGGTTGTAAGAGAGGAACCGACGCCTAAAGTTGACTTTAAGCGTCAATTCTTCCTTTACAACTGACGTCTATTGTTTTTTTCCCCTCTTCTTTTCTAGAAAATTCCTAATAACACTGCATAGACTAACAAAGCTATACTTGAGATTCAAGATTCAAAATTCAAATAAACACATAATACATAATTCAAAGAAGCACTTGCTCAACATATATAATTCAATTTAGTTTAATTATTGACCAAAAACATAATAAACTTACATTAAACGCAATACATAATTCATCTTAAGTTTTTCAAATGATCAATGGATGCTCTGATGTTCTAAAAAGAAGACCCGAATTCTTGAACTCTCTCGAGATTTAGAGTCTTTCACCAGAAAAAACAACTGTGTGACAGGTGGCGGCGAGTTCCTCGACGGGCTCTACAAGTTCAGTAATTGATATCTATCAACAAGCGGGTCAGTTAATTTTTTTTTTTGGTTCATTTTAAAGGAAAATTAGGAGGCTGGGTAGTGGTTAGCACTCCAGATCAAGGACGAGTTGACCTTTAATTCTATGATAGTGGAAATTTCTAGCCTTAACTTCCATCCAAGTCATATGTAACCTGATACACGAACTCGGTCTAACTCCATAGAAATCAACGCTTTCACACTATACTTAAGAGTAAGTGATCCAAATTCACAGAGAGAGAGAGAGAGATGGAGCTTGTCGTTTGCCCTTTTTTTTGGAGAAAAAATATTTACTTGAAATATTCCTTACAAATTGGTATAGACATAAATGCTTACATTTCGAGCAAAATGTCTTGGGCTTGAACTACACCTATTTCTCCTAATTTCTTCTCCCTTGTATATTAAAAAATTAATAAATAAAAGAGTAATTTTCACTATAGGTCTCAGCCTTTCAACTTTGCATCAATTTTATTGCTATTCTTTTTTTTGGCCAACTAAGCCCCTAACATTTCATTTATTATTGTATTTTGTCTTCAATAAAACTTATTGCGCCCAACCTTTAAATTTTCACCATTAACCTTTATCAAAATGACTATTATACCCTTGATTCTTTACTTCCACTATAAGTTCCCAGCTTTTCAATTTTTATATAATTTTATCACATTATACCCTTAGTTTTTTAAATGAAAATTAAAGAACAGTAGGAAAAAAAGAAGACCACCCATTCTAACTCACAAAACACAACCTAATGACAACAGACGGCAATAATGATAACAAAAAGATTCAATTTGTAACAGTCTCGATGGGTATCCAATCCATGTAAAAAAAAAGTTGTCGATCTATGCACGGCAGGATGAATTAGATCGGATTTCTTGATCTATCACAAATGATGTGGTGGATATGGAGTGATGTATGCCCAAAAAAACTAATTTTTTATTTATAAAAAATCATACCTAGTCCTAATACTCTAATTCTAAGTTCTTATCTCTCTCCGTAACATCTTATAACTAGAGGTGGGCGTCGAACCGGTAAAACCGACTTGAACTGGACCGATTCGTGTTGATTCAGTTTTTTAAAAGACTATTTCGGTTGGTAGTTTGAAGAAGGCCGAATGGAGTCGGTTTGGCTCGGTCTACAGGGTTTGCCGGCCAAACTGGCCAAAACCTCTTAAAACTGTGACGGATAGACCATTTCTGTTTAACCCGTTGAAACTGATTTTTTTTTTTTTAAAATAATGTGTTTCAGTCTTTTAGAGACTCAGAATTTACGCTAACATTATTCACAAATCACAATACCAAATTCCAATATCAAATTATCAATTTACAATTCAAAATCACATTTGGCAAACTCAAGTCAAAATTGAAAGTTGAAAATTTTGCTCCTACTCGGCAGCTACCTTCTTTCTTTTCACCACGACCGCCGCCGCCGCCTCTAACGCTGCCCCTCCATTGCTGCTGCGCCTCTACTGACCACCTGCCGCCGCCGCAACTTGAGCCTCTCTCATCTCTCTCACTACTTGTCTAAAACCCTAAATCCCTGCAAACCCAAATCTCTCTCTCTCATTAAGTAAAATAGGCCTAAAAATGGACCCAATAAAACAAATGGGCCGAAACATCACTTGGGCTAACTTTTAAGCTTAAAACAAAAAGGAAAAAAACGCCCAACCCGCAACTCGACCAGACCATTGTGGGTCAGTTTGAGTCAGGTTGATTGGCCCGTCGGGTGGTCTCGGTTTGGCAATCGGCAAACCAACTTCAAGTTGAGTCGGTTTGGGGTCTGGGCTAAAACCAACTCGAGTGACCCGACGTCCAGCCCTAATTATCACACCGATTTGCCTCTAATCAATTATCTGTCCAAATATGATTTGATTTGTCATAAGACAGGTTTTGAGATCTAAAAAAATTTACACAAATAGGAATTCTCCCTTTTCCTGTTAAAAATGGCAGTACTTTGTCGATAAGTTCTGGAGATGGCATCATTGTATTTCGACGGCAACAAAAAGAAGCATGGTGACTTTAGAGTGGATAGGGCTTAATATGTGTCGCCCATAAACACAATCTGCAATTGGCGGATAAAATTGTATCGATGACCTAATAGATTAAGGCAAATCAAGGTAATAATCAGATAAAAAGAGAGGACATATAAAAAATTAGAATTAGGACATTAAGGTTTGGTGTAATTTTTCTAAATTGAAACTGATTTCTTTTTCGTGTTTTCTTTTTCTTTTTTTTCCTGGATCCACCATGATCCCTATCCATTACATGATCTGTGATGTGTAAGGGGGAAAAAAATCTAATCTTAGATTCTCGAATTGACAACTTTTTGTACACGGATTATGTATCTGTTAAATTTGGTATAGATCGAGTTTAGACAACGTTTTCAACAATTGTTAGGGTGGGGGTGTGCTACGAAGAGTGAAGTTCTTATTTTTCATTTTTATTTAAATAATTAAGGGTATAATAGAAATTTTAATAGAAATTAATAGTTGCAATCAAAAGGTTGGGGACTAAAGGCGTTAGTTGGAATGTAACGTGACAATAAATGAAATGTTAAGGCCCTATGTGGAAATAAAGAAATAAGGGTATAATAGTCATTTTCAAAGGAATAAATAGTGAAAATTGAAAAGTTGGGAACGAGAAGTGACGTCGGGGACATAACATGATAATAAATGAAATGTTGTGGCCTAGAGTGAAAATTGATACAAAATTGAAAGGTTGAGGACTAGAGTGAAAATTAGTCCAAAAAATATCCCAAAGAATATCCAGTATAATCTATGTAGAAAATGTTTTTAGATCCGTCCCTGATGACGGAGGATGATGCAAATTGTGGTACTACACAACAAAAAATCTATCAAATTTGTCCCGTCACCTCCACAAGGTAACGCAGCGGCCGAGCACGAACCGAAATTTGTGGTGGGCTGTGGGAGCTTAGTATCAATAAATATATTTGGGAGCCATCAAATGAGCATATGACAATATCACACTATTTTGCCTTTTGTTGTTAAAAGACAGACACGAGTGGGGGCCTATAGTGTTTTTTTGCAGATGCGTAGGTTTGTCTATAAATTGCCCATGTCTTCGTCTGTTCAACTAATTTTGTCCAATGCATCTCTCTCATGATGAGTCCGGCGAACACAACGTCCCCGTCGGAATCCACTGCTTGCTGTCCACCCGGCCAGCCCGGCCCTTCATTTTCTTGCTTTTCTTAAACCTCAAGAATGTTGGCGAGGAATTTGTACCGATTGCTTTTCCGCTTCACGCTGATGTAAGATAATTAATCAGATAAATTTTGGTGGCGGTTGAATACTAATAATTTGAGATTTTTGGTGACGGGAATCATGTTTTAAATAATTTATAATTAGGTTGTTAAGGTAACTCTCTTTTTTTCTTCTTATATGTTCGGTAAAATCGTAAAATTTAATTGTACTCCACACGACTGACGATTTCTCACGTGTTTGGTTCTCATAAAATAACTTATAGCTTGTTATAAAGTTAGCCTAATAAGGTTTGATCGGCTAGAAGAAGAGCCCAAGTTATTATCACTAAAATTTCGTCATTATGCAATATATAGAGTAGTAGAGAAGAATATTATAAAGTTTAGCTTACCTTTTTATATTGGAAAGTTCCTTTTTTTTTTGTGAATAATTTTTATATTGCAAAGTTAATCAAACTCGATTACCAGTAAAACCATCCCTTGTTCGCAAAGCAAGGCTTCAAATTTTCCCCAGCTAGTTAAATGACTTCTATATTCCAAAGTCTTCTTTCAATTCTTTTTACGATATCAAAACTAGTTTTTACAATTCACTACAAGAAATCTTGCTTTCATGAAAATTTTTGCCTAAAAATTTTTCTTGTGCCCCTTTAATGACCAAAATTTCATTGTTAAATGCGAACCTTCATATAGTGATTCCATGAGAGTAACCTATAATATGGGCAGATATAGGGGGTAGCCTTCCCATTACATAGCTGAAAAATGTTTTGAAAATCCTTTTAAAATTAAAAACAAAAAAATTAGTGTTTCACCTCGAATTTCGACTACCTCTTCCATCATGATCTTTTGATAAAATGTTGTTTTCTAGTGAAACAGATTGGGATAAGAGTTCAAAGCTTGACCTCCAACCAAAAGTAGATCGACTCACCTGCTTTAAATTCGGAGCCAGATCAGTTTCATTAGCCATACACATGATTACATTCCTACTCTATAAGTTTAAAAGTGTAAAACTGCTCGGCCACTTGCGTCACTGATTTTCTCTACAAAGAAAAGAAATTCAAATCTTATCGCACCCGTTATCCCAAATGCATACATCAGTGCATGCATTATCATAAGCAGATATATATTTTCAAATATATATTATCGTACGACATGAACAATGATGACCATATTTGTCTTCTCAATGTCTACCACTCACTAGCTTGCGCATGCACACCTTTTATGACTTGTGGAAATTGCCACACTCTTCACACATTTCAAGTCTATAAATACGTATGATTCCTAAAGGGATACTACAAACTATTGCTCCCTTCAGTTTCCTCTCTCGTCTCAACTTAGCGAGGACAAGCTATATATAGTCGATATGGGCGGCAAAGCTTTTTCGTGTTTGCTTTTGCTCCTGATTATCATTCCAAACGAAGTTCTTTGCATTCGAGGAACAGATCTTGTGGTAGGAAATGCAAAAATCTTGAGTTCCTGTGCAAAAGAAACTAGAAGAGAGTCTAACAACATTGTGACGAGCCCTGGAAAGCTTCAAAGGCCGGGATTTAGATTCCTTCAAGTGCACGTGGATTCTTTTCGACCAACTGCCCCCGGTCATAGTCCTAGTATCGGACATTCTAAGCATGACTAGTTCATTAATGTTTTGAAAAAATCGCTTTTCTAGAAGATATCTTTCATCTTGTTACCGTTTGATAATTAAATATCTGAGAGAGCGATGAGTTATTTGCTTACTTCAAATTATTCCTAAGCACATTGTGCATGAAATGTACTGGCTATATACCTCGTGTTTATACAAATCACTCTCTGCTACTTTAAACAATTAAGTTTTTGTGATGAGCAATAAGCTATCAATATACAAATAACTATTTTTGTTTGAAAGTGAATTAGATTTTTTGAGAATGAGTAGTTGAAATTTGTGTAATACAAGTGAATCTCATCAAATATGAGATGTGATTGGCTTGATTAGATTCTATTTTAAAAATAGAAAGAGATTGTGAAAATATTTGCATGAACATTTCATGGAAACAATATAATTATGGCTTTACTTCTTCCCATATATACCAGTGTCAACTTTATTACGCACGCAATTATGAATTGTAAGCCGTTATGGCTAGTTTTCAGTTTTGGATTATATATGTTGATGATGATGTGAAAAAAGTGATGAAGTTAATTAGTGCTTTTCTTTAGACATACTTGATTATATGAATCAACAAATTGGAGTTTTGTTAGGCGCGTGACTTGTGAGCTTTCGGTTTTCGGTTTTAGTTCG
The DNA here is from genome assembly GCA_963692815.1 of Nyctanthes arbor-tristis. NCBI lineage: Eukaryota > Viridiplantae > Streptophyta > Magnoliopsida > Lamiales > Oleaceae > Nyctanthes > Nyctanthes arbor-tristis. The sequence continues at coordinate 36,632 of CAVNYN010269823.1, forward strand.
GTCTTATTGATTTCAAGATTGAATGATTGCAATTCCATTCGATTTTAGTTAATTTTCAGTTTTTTGTTTGGTTTTTATATTTATAGCGTTTTGTTAAATATAAATGTGACATAAGAAATTGATAGAAAAAATTTTGGAACTAAAAGCAATAATAATAAAATTGTAACAACAACAATGAAGTTAAGAAACAGTAACCAAATTATTATAAAAAACTGTACTAAGGTTTGAAAAATAATAGCATCAAAATTAAATTCTAGTGCTAGTATATGTAAATGGTTTTTAGTTTTATGTCTAAAATAAAGTCGAAAACTGAACTGAAAAATAATTCAGTTTTCCATTTCGACCTCCTTTTTCTCAATGGCCAAAAAAAAAAAAAACTTGAATAGTTTTGGTTTTTCAATTCGGTTTAATCAGTCTCCATTGTTCTCTCCGCAATTTTCTAGGGAAACAGATACAGAGCCCTTTTTGTTTCAATAGCCGAACTCTATTTTCTCAACCCCTAAGTTTCGACATGTGATTTCGTGGTTGTTTCGACAAGAAGGCGCTACCACATTTGACATTTCTACTGAGCCGACTTAAAAGTTCCATGGAGAAAATGTACAAATTCCAAGAAAAATAATGTCTATCAACCAAAGAAAGTTGCAGAAAAAATGATGATGTTCCTAGAAAATAATATGGCTACCAAACATTAAGATGGAAAAGTAAAAACTTTTCTAGGTAGAAAAGTTAAGATAACATCAAACACAACACATTTTAGAAAATTTTCGTGGAACTGACGTTCTTGGCAATCCAATTCCTTGGAATTTATTTTCTTTTCACGAATTTTTTTTTTTGAATACTTCATGAAAATTTCATACTTGCAATTAACACACTTTAATTGTTATATTGTATTCTTAAAAGTTTACAAATTATTATCTAATAGCGTGCCCATGAATTTTTCTTGTGATTTTAACATGTTATTCTGCATTTACAAATTATAGCTGTTGAGAACGTTCTAATCGGCTTGTGTTTTGTATCCACCAGGTCATAGAGGGTCAACAAAGGTCAAAAGTCAATGGTGGTCAATAGTCACTGGGTCTTGGAAGCAGGCCGCGAGCACCTCGCCTAACCCAACGACCTAGCGACCAGTAGATCTAGTGATTAGATTTAGCAACTTAAAAGATAAAGCTTTATTCCATCGCTCCCGCGCTCAGGACATACAGACACCTTGCCAGCGAACCCGTAGGTATCTCAACCAAAAGCCGCGACTTAGCAAGCGCAATGAGCATGCCAGCTCAGTAGCAACTTGAGAACCCACGTGAAGAATTTTATCACTATGGCTAATGGGACTCCAGCATTGAGTGCAATATGGAGGTTACTTGCCCCATACATGGTTTAGACAACCAAAAGCCAAAAAGTGATGGTCTAATCTCAGTCGGTTAGATCCTTGCGTCACTCATGTGGGGCCACATTAAATACTTGTAATCATTATTCCCAAGCAAATGGTAAATGTACACTATAAATCGAGGCAAACAGAACTGAGAAGGAGTTCGACACCCACATCTCTCTCTGCTTGTCTTCAATACATTTATAGTTTTTTCATTCATTACAAACATTCCGTACCTTTTTTATATTTATTGTTTATATCGATTCAAATATGAATATCCCGTGAATACAAATATTGTTTGTTGGGTCATAAGCTAAATTTGGCATCAACATGTTTAATTAGAACTTGTAACTCATATGCATTCTTTATAGTGATTTTGTGATCTTTAATTTTTTTTAATTTAAATGTATATTAAATTGTTATAATTCATATAATGAGATTGTGAATGAACTAAATTTTGAAAATTTGAAATTTTTATCTTTACAACGTGATTTTTTGCTATTTAATAAGAAATGTTATAGCTGGAGGTATTCTTTTAGCTAATACTCTCTTTATCTCACAAAGATAAGATGAGAGGTATTTTCAAACGGATTAAAAATCGTAGGTAATGTTGTTAGAACATTTAATTTTATGTTTATTTTTCCATTTTAGCTCTTATGCATAATTAATCATTTAGAATTAATACATACAAATGACCAAAGTATGATTAATATTGAAATGGTACAATTCTTCAAATTCTGTCCATGAGAATTCTATTAACACCTTGAGTATTATGTTAAAAAAATTGACTAATTCATTCCGTTTAAAGTTTGGTACCTAAATATTTTAAGTGGTTAATTAACTAGGAGAAACATGAAAAGGAAAAACTAAATGCAAGTCTGATATAATAATTGGACTATTTTTTTTGGACGGACGAAAATAGAATATTAGACTATTTTTTCTTGAGGCGGAGGGAGTAAAACATTGCATTTATTCGTATATGGAAATCAGAAGAGCCATTGGATCTTGAGTCATGAATCGTTGTGTCCTAAAAAAATATATATATATATATATATTTGTGTGAGTGTGTGTATATATATGTTGAAAACTATGATTTTCAGTTGAAAATTTATAGAGAAAATGAAAAGCAATTTTGGCTCACCCACAAACTATTCCTATTTAAAAGTAAAAGTGGTTTTTAGAGAAATCAATGGTGGAGATGCGCGCATTACATGTGAGTCTTATGAAGTGAAATATGTAAATGGCTAGATGCCATTGTTTTAATCAAATTTTGTCTTTAAATAGAAATGCTTTGTGAACAGTTTTGATCGATCACTAAAAGAGAATTATAAATTACCAATAGATATTATTATTGAAGTGTATGAAATTATGAATGCATGTTAGAATGATCAATAACTTTTATGTTTAAATGACAATTGAGAAAAGTTGATATAATTTATTTGTTACTTTTATTTCCAAGAATTATTAGCTTTAGTATGAAGACAGCAAATAATAATAAATAAGAAAAATAAAGAGTTGGAATGTATATTCATCGGAGAACTTCCTTCTTCTTCCTTTTTCCCCGTCTTATCACTATCAGTAGTCATGTATTTTTAACTCTTTCTTTTTTAACCTTTAAATTTTCCAACACCTCTAATTTTCCAAATAAAACATATATTTCATCTTCCTCTCTTCTATTAATAATAATGGTTACGGCCTACAAGTTTGGAATAAATTATTAATGCATTTTACTCATGAATAATAGAAACAGAATTTGATATTAGGTTTAGGAAAACAATATCAAAAAAGTTTTATTATTACTACTACTACAAAAAGAATGATTATTCTTCCCACCTTTCCTTTTTCTTTTCTTTTCTTTTCTTTTTTTTTTTTTTGATAAAACGAAAAGATTAACTATGTTGATTAGATAAAAAAACATTCATATGCGCATATGAAGTTATTCGAAACTATTCTTTAGATTACTCTCTCTGGGTTAATCATTGATGACTACTAAAAAAAAAAAAGAAAAAAAACTTGTCAAAGAGTTAGATGGTATTGTCTAGGCTTGAAGGTGGTTTGATTTGGTTGTGATTTTCAGAAAACCAAACCAAACCGAAAACTGATAGTTTTTTGAGAAAATAACTATTCAATTATTTTCTTTTAAGTAGAATTACAAATATGCTTTGTATATTAAAAGGTTTGGTTTGGTTTGGTTTAGTTATCGTTATATAAAAAATAATAAAATATGGTCCAATTTGTTACCGAGTAAAGGTAAAAAGAAAAAGTATGTATTTTGTAGGGATAACAACTATATTCTAGGGTATGACTTACGTGGCTTTAATAGAAATCGGGAATGTTTGGGAATTTAAATTAAGATGTATGTTAATAAATTCAAAATCAAATACTTTTAACTTGGTTATGGTTTGGTTATTGGTTTTGAAATGAAAAATTAATAACCAAATTGCAACCAAATGGTTATTGGTTTTAATAATCATAACCGTTTGTAAATTTTGAAAAATCGAAGCAAACTAGACCAAACTGCTCAATTTTGGTTTGGTTCGGTTGGTTATGTTAATTTTGCCTAGCCCTTGTATTGTTCTCTCTTGTGTGCTGAGAACTGCGAATCAAGTTATGCCATACTCCTTGGAATGAGTTGGTAACCCATCGGTTATTATTCATTATGTACTCCTTCTCAATAATAGAAATAAATAAATCTTATTTCCTCAAAAAAAAAAAGAAAAAAAAAAGAAAAAAGAAACAATAGATACAAATATATTGTTGGTAGAACCCATAACTATTATAATGTCTAAAATTTATTTTTTTCTCGAACTATCAATCAAGATAAAAATTATTTACATTCAACAAAGGCATACTTGTTTCCCAAGATTTAAAAAGAAAAAAAAAAGCATACTCAATATATATATATATATATATTCTAACTCTAAGGTCCCTCCAAAAAAAAAAAAAAAAAAAATCAAAGGTCCAGTTCTCAAAATCAAGTTTCTTTAACATCGAACTATAATTGGCGGCCCTAAGTGACTGTCTATATGACTTATACTTTCAACTAGCCATACCATACTTGATTAATTTTAAATTACAAATGGATAAAGATGATAAAATCTTTTTATACTTTCTACACAAATATAAAATTTAGGGTAAACTTCACATACCCGCCTTTTCTTATTGTATCACTTAGGTCTCTAACTTTTTTTTTTCAATGCAATGAGTCCTCAATCTTTCATAAATATGCGCATAAAGTCCCTAATTCTATAAAAATAACAACTAATTAAAAAAGGAAAAAAATAATTTCTTTCCCTATCTATCTATTTATCCACCCCACCCCTAACTCAATCGTAAATGACAAATTATGATAGGCATTTCCGGCTATAAAAAAGGAGACCTGCATTTTGCTTGCTCCTCCTATTTTTATCAGAAATGAGGGTTTCCCAAAAACAAAAAAATATTGCAGGTATTTTTAATTCCCGGTCAAGTTGGGGATATGGATAAAATAGGTAGCCGAGCAGGTAGGTGAGAAATAATTTATTTTCTTTTTATTTATTATTATTTTTATTGTTTTTAGAATTCTTTTTGTTTTAATCTAAAAAGTAAAGGGTAAAAATGTCATAAGGGATCTTATCATTTAATTTATGAAATGTTGGTGGTCTATGGTATTGTAAAAAAGGTTGTGTCCCAGTTGATAGAAAGTCCAAAAGTTTGAGACAATGTGGGAAAGGATTAATTTCACAAAAGGTCCCCAACCTTTGCACTTTCTATTAGTTGGATCCCAACTTTTTTTTGAATGCCTTAGATCCCTAGCCTTTCAAAAATTCACTCAAAAGGTCCTTTATGACATTTTTATCCAAACTTTTTAAGTTTAAAAAAATCTAAAAAATAGTAAAAATAATAAAAATATGAAGGAAAAAAAATGATTTTCCCCTAGTTACCCATTCTACCACTATTCCTAACAAGATTGAAAATAATAAGTACCTGTACCATTTTTCTTTTTTGGGGAAATTCTTGTCGTTTTTATGTCATTTCTAACAACAACGATAAGATCAAGCAGCAAGATTGTGGGTTACTATAGGAAATAACTACCTGAATTTGTCATTTACGCTTAGTTAGAATATGGATCTGAACTAGGTAGGCAGGGTGAAAAAATCCCACTGCTATTAGAATTGACATGGAAAGGAAAAATGACGCAAGTATTTGTTTTTTCCGGTCAGATTATGGATAAGGGTAGAATAGGCAATTAACTAGGTAGGCAAGGAAAATTTTATTTTTATTATTTTTATTATGTTAGATTTTTTTTCCATTATTCAAAACGTAAGGGTAAAAGTGTTATAAAGAACCTTACAAGTGAATTTTTGAAAGGTTGGGGACCTACGGTGTTGAAAAAAATGGTTGGGGACCATTTATGAAAAGGTTAATTTCACATTTCATCCCCAGCCTTTGGGTTTGCTATCGGCTGAGTTCCTAACTTTTTTCGGACATGTTGGGTCCCTAAGCTTTTATAAATTTGCACGAAATATCCTTTTTGGTGGATTCATTTAATATTCCCATTAATTTTTCAATAACCATTATGCCTGTTAAATTTTTAATTAAAAAAGGTTCACAAATATTTCAAAAAATAAAAAAAAAAAGAAGACGCCCACCCCACCTCCTCTCTAGGCCTCCCAAGAATGGTTGCGGGAAATGGCAGCATTTCAACGGTGAACTAGTGGAAAGATTGCTACCGTTTTCGGTAATAAAAGAGGGGGTGAATCTCCCCATTTACTGTCAGAAATAGTAGCAAATTAATTTTTCTTATTTTTAAAATTTTTAGAAGTTTTTTATTATTTTAAATATTTTAAAACCTTTTGTTTTTAAAATTAAAAAGTTAAGGGGTATAATGGTAATTTTATTGAAATTTTATCAGCAATATTGATGGACTCCGTAGAAAAGGATCTTTCGTGCAATTTTATGAAAAGTTGGGGACCCAGTAGGTCGAAAAAATAAAGTTAGGAACTCAGTCGATATTAAACCTAAAGGTTGGAGATGATATGCGAAATTAACCGAAATTAACTGTAAAACTTATGAAATGAAATTATGTTATAAAAACCTTTTAATCCTATGATAATACTTCATTTTAGACATTTATTTACGCAGCATAATGTGATAAAAAAAATTAAGAGCTGAAGAAAAAAACACAAGTTTTTGTCAAATTTGATTGCACTTGGAAAATTATGAAATTATTTTGAATATAAGAATATATTGTATATTAGTTGTCAAGTTTCATATGCAAAGTGCTTAAAGTCCAATTACAAATTACATTCTATACATTGTAGCTGAACAACTATACACGAGACTATAAGTTACAAATAAATGTAGATAAACCCCCATATAGAAGGAATCAAACCTGAGACCTCTAAGTCGCAAGGCTTCGGTTTTTTATTGAGCTTTGTTTTGTGCCTATATTGCTATTGGTCTAGTTTGATAGGATTATATCTATATATCTTTGTTGTTTTTGGAAGGTCTTGTACATATTAAATCCCTTCCCTGGTAAATATTAACAAAGAAGTAGGGGAAATAGAGCCTCCAGGGAGTTTAGATGGAGGCCCAAAAGCCTTATCGGCGCTTTCTTAATTTTTAATAGATGTCTTTAAAATGTGATCTTTGCAACCATACTCCAAGCTCAACTTGAGAGTGTTTGATATCAACGACCCTCGGGAAGATAATGACATATATGACTCCCTTAAAATTGATGTAGATAGAAGTTAACCTTATCTATGGTTTATAGAGACATGGCGAAGACAAGTTGCACCTAAGAAAATGACATGACCCTTTTACCCCACATGAGTGACTTTAGTTACCTTTTTCTAGCCTAACCTCACTGCACATTTTTATGTGGACATTTTTTCTTGTCTAGTTTGGGCTGCCAGACTCATTGTTATTTGTGTACATTATGCAATGAGGGCATTATAAGAATTGGCCTTTGACATGGTCTAGTGATTTGGTCTATGGATGGCGTTGTGAGGTGGTCCATTAATTAATGCACCTATTTGGACCACAAAGTGACAACAAAATGAGAGGGATATCTTGTCTACACTTGCCTAGCTACTTGGTGCTGTGAAGAAAAAATGTAAGGTAGTGCATCTAATTCTTCTACGATATGGTGACTATCAACATGATTTGTGTTGATATTCTTTTATGAAGGTGGTGGGAAGGTCTGTTAGCAGCTTTTTGATCGTTGAATACTACTTGTGAATTTGACATAAACTTCTGTTATAGTCTATGGAAAGAACACCTTCGCGTAATTTTAACATATACATTTTATAAATAATAAACTCTTACATCTTTACATATAGGAACCCGAAACCAAGTAACTTTAACCAGTTATCGATCTTGACCTAACGTCAACAAGTTGTACTCTCTTCTTCATATTTTTCATTATATGGTTTAAGTTACAAAACATCTAATAACCTTTCCTTCTCAAAAGAGAGATCATGGAACACTAGGGATAACTTTATAAGGTTGGTTTTTTGAACGAATTTGTTTTTTTAATGCATAAATAAAATTTTTAACATAAAAAAGAACAAGATTTAAAGCTGTTTATTATTTTTACAATAATATGTAATAATCTATATACAATTACACTTGATTTGCCATAGCAAAATAAGATACCAAACTATTAATTAGATCGGAAGAGCACACTTGGACATTCCTTTGTCTTCCACGCTTTATCTCCTTTCTTCCACGACTATGCCACTTTTTCCTCTAAAGAGTGGTCCTCTTCTTGATGCGATGTTAATGACTTTTTGCCAAATAACATCATAAAATTCACAATATCCCCTTTTTTAACAAAAAAAAAGATCTAAGTATTGCTACCTAATTAATATGTTACCAATTCTTTAGTACATACATTGGTTACGTTCCATCTTCAATTTTTAGACTCAAGTTCGCCACATTCAAACTTGAGTACGGAGTTCAAACTTCATATTGCTTGTCTTGTCGGTACAAGTGCCATTTCTCAAGTTCATTCTTTTTGAGATACAAATTAGATCATTTCACGTCGTGATTTCTACTTCATTTTGTTATTTTTCATTAAATTAATTCAATTTGTCATGAAAATTTTCTCCTATATGGAAGCAAAACATAGCAATTAATTAATTAATTAATTAATAATAGTTTACAAAGACATGGTGATCGATGTATAGGTAATATTTACCGCTCCCCCGACAAAAAGGTAATACATAAACTGTATAATCATGTCCGACGATTACGCAAAGCATGCGTGTGGTGGGGGACTGAAAGGGAAGCTATTAATTAGATGGAAAATATCACTCCACATCCCCAATTCATGACATTTCTTTCAATTTGATCCTTTTGTATGTAAACTAGCAAAAACTGAGTGGGATTTGCAACTTTAATTAAAAAAGGATTGATTAGTTATGCCATTTAAAACTAAAACTTAATGTTGGGTTTGCCAACTTATGCATCAAGTATCAAAATATCTATATACACAAAATGCTTTTTCTCTTGACACATTTAATCTTTGAATTTGTATAATGATGATGAGGCTGGTGCAGTGGGTGAAAAGCTAAGATCAAGAGATTGTGTATGAAGTGATGTATCTTTTCAATGAAGGACAAGTGGCATATTTATAGACTTTACGCTGCTTGCTTGGTCTAGAATTATTGTAGCATTCTAGAAGATCTAGAAGTATACATAAAGTATCTCATGCATCGCAGCTTTATCTATCGACGCCTCCCATGTCCATGACATGATCCAACCTTGAACTTGGGTAATAAGAAAGTTCTTAGTAATGACTCACAGCCTATCCATTATCAGATTTTTTTTTTGGTTAAAATTTTTTATCCCAAATAAAAAAAATAAATGAATAAAATTGTGTCATAAAAGATACAATTAGGTTGTGAATTCGGTTCATCATGTCCCACTTCATTGGCTGAGTAACGGGCCATAAACAAGAATACTAAATTGACATCAAGATATAAATTGAGTAATCAAATGGGATAAACTAAACTAGAGTGACCAACATGAAACAAATCCTATAAGTTGAGGACCTATGCTAATTTGTTTTCCATTAATAATTGAACTTTGAGATGGGGTTCAAAGTAAAAAAGTAATTAATTAATTTGATCTGTTTTTTATAATCAAAGAGCTATATGCATGAGTTATACTCACGTGCTTATAATTATTTTCATTCATTCATTCAACTAATCCAACTTACTTTGATTACTGCAATATGATAATAACGTTGCAGTGCATTGGGAATGCCTCAAAAGTATACTTTAAGCAACCTTGTTTAAGATGGAACAATTAAAAATTAAGTGATTAATTTCATTTTGTTTTAGTTTTGTGAGAACTTTGATCAAGTTTGTAATAGACACATTTTTACTTTCTTGAACTTGACCAAACTCTACGCGTCGATTTATTTCTGAAAAGTAAGATAATGTTCAAGTTCACAAAGGTCTAGTTATACGCGAGTTAGGATGACAAGTTTCACTAGAAGGTGAAGTTCTCACAAATCTTGCTGAAATAAAAGAAATCACGACCCTTGAATTCTGCTTATCCAATCATATGGCTTTCATCATCCAATTGACAACTAGCTAGTCAAGTAAGTTCAACTTAAGATTCAACTTAAAAATTCCCGTAGTTCTAGATTGTCCCCAATTCTCAGCCTCTTATATCCATATCTAGAAATGACATTGGATAAAAAGACATCCGAAGAGCTCGAGTAGAAAAATTTTACTCTCCGCTTCTTCTAACCCTCAATCTTTCAAATAATACGACTGCTTTCTCCTTTTCAATAAATTTAGTTACAAATCGACCGGAGAAACATAAAGACTTCAAAGAAAACCACTCTCATAGACAAAAACAATAATATATGAATTTGTTAGCATTCAAATAGCCCTTTGGCTAAATATGGTACTCCATCCGAGAATTTTCTATGGTGACAACGCGAATTTTATTGAGAAAACTCGCGTACTCACGTGAAAATACTTAATTTGAGAGAAAAGTGGTGAGCTCTATTGTTTTGTACACATGGGAAAAAGTGATTGTCACGCAATCTCTCTAACGAAGCCCGCATTGGCTTTATAGAAAAATTGCTCCCTCCATCATATATACAATAATAGTCTCATTTCATTTTTTACATAAATTAAAAAATATTAATTAATGTTGTCAGAAAAATACAATTTAAGAGTATAATTCCTAATATATCCATTCATTTAAATAATATTTCTTTTTTTTTTATTTAGTATTTCATTTTAATTTTTCTTTCTTTTTTTTTTTTTGTAGATTCTTATTCACAATAAAATTTTAATATATATTAGAACACTAAAAAATTAACTAAGGAAAGTGAATTATAATTCGAGACAGATGGAAAAAAGAATAGAATCCTGTGTTTTGGATGAGATTCTAAAGAACTAATAAAGGTTTCTATTAAGGAATTAATTTCCAAAACCATTAGTAGTTTCTTGTAATTTATAACTGTATTGATTCCTTAACAAGAACCAATATTGGTTCTGTAGAACAACTCAGTGTTTGGGAGTTGGTAGTTTAGTTTTTGAAATTCATGACCCCTCTAATGACTTGGCATCCTCACACTAGTATAGCAGGCACATAATAAAAACACACGAATAAAACACATTTCACAACCACATAGAATTCATGCCAGATAACTTCCAGTGACACCCCATTTCCCTATTTTCTTTGCCCATTAATTATTTTATTACTATTATAAATAAATTTATAATCCCTCTGTTTTTTAGTACTGAGACTCACATATATACACTCTGAAATTAGTCACACCCTTCATTAATTATTTTATTACTGACACTCTGTTTTTTTTTTCATTATCACACCCTTCAAGAACAGTAAGGGAGATTTTTCTCCGGCCTAAATTATTATATATCGTTGTTAGTCTGTCTTTACCGTTCTTTCTTCAATCCTCATCCTCTGTTAATCTTCTGCCTCTCTTCTTGTTCTCTTGCGGTTAGAACCACTGCATATAGATAGATATACTAGTACTCTTCTTATTTCAACTCATGATCAAGAGTAGTGGGGACGGAGGGTTGCAATTAATTGGCGATCATTGTTATTTAGAATTGAGTGAAGTGAGTAGTAAAAAAAGATGCATGTAATTGGAATAAAATTTATTGTATCAGCCAAGCCACGCCCTGTTATATTGTTGTTCCATAAACAAAGAAGATACCTTGCTCTATGCTCTACCCAAACCAAAAAAGTATTCCTCACTCTTATTTCACCCTTCAACTTTCCCGCCTCCTCTCTCTCTCTCTCTCTCTCTCTCTCTCTCTCTCTCGCTATATATATATACACACACACTTGCTTTTTCTTCTGGCATTAAATTAGGGGTTTTGGTTTCTGCAAATAGATCAGATGATTTTGTGCTGATTCACTAACTGAGTGGAGTTTCATTTCTGATGGTTTTTAGTGGAAATTAAACGAAGAGATGAATAATAGAAGGATTAGCCCAAGTATACACTCTAAGAAAGAACCTCTGCATCCTCAAAATGTGAGTATGTCTCATTTTTAGTTTTAGTTATTGGATAAAGTTTGAATCTTGTTCTTATGGGTTCAATGATTTGGCTTTCTTTTACTCAAATCTTTGGAGAAGTGCTTATTTTCTTTTGATAATCTAACTTCTGAATTGATCTATTTCTGAATCTTGAAAGGGGAAGAAAATGAAATCCCAGGGAAACAAACTGCAATCAGCAAGAGAAAGGAAATTGGCCTTGCTTCAAGATGTACTCAAATTAACCCATATATAAATGTTTAATTTGATACAATTCTACTTAATCTTCATTTTTGATTTATTTATTTTTTTGAAATATTTTTCTTGAAATCGGCAGGTTGAAAAGCTGAAAAAGAAACAAAGGCATGAAAAGAATGTTCACAGAGCCCTGGATAGGGCTTTCAATAGACCCTTAGGAGCTCTACCCCGACTCCCAACTTATCTCCCTCAATATGTAAGCACGATACGTATTCTACATTTGTTTCTTCACCTACACTACTACACAGGATCTACAAACCTTTGTTTTGCATATAAAAATTGTAGTAATGGACTCATGGCATGGTTGAGAAAGTTTGTGGAATGAAATGTAATCGTTAAGATCATCGGCCTTATGAACCTCTGATTTTATGTGTGATCTTGTAGACTTTAGAACTTCTAGCTGAAGTAGCTGTCTTAGAAGAGGAGGTTGTGCGGCTTGAAGAACAAGTTGTGATTTATAGGCAAGGTCTTTATCAGGAGGCTGTTTACATAGCCTCCCAGAGGAATTCAGAGGATTCCACTGGTAGGTCCATTGATTTGTCGATTACAAGTTCAAGAAAAAGTCACTTGAGATCTTTGTCTCAAAGTGAAGTCAATTTGGATTCATTTCCTCATTTTCTAGCTAGAACTGCTTCTAGTAGGAAGTTACTATCGTCTGATTGTTCTTCAAATGGCACAACGAATTCGGTGAAGAGACATCCAGTAAATCCTGTGAAAATTCAGGTACATCCTCTCATTTTTGTAAGTTTGTAAAGTAAATTAAAATAGGTCTCAATACAATTAAAGAAAGAAAACTGATTTCGACTATGATGGTATAGTTGAAATGTAGAACTGAAGAAGAAGCATATGAGAGTTTTTCTGTTTCTTCAGAGGACAAACTGTTTGATACTGAAAACGAGGCAAACAAAATCTCGGAGGATGTGTTGAAGTGCCTGATCAGCATCTTCGTTAGATTGAGCAAATCAAAAGGGAAAACAATGGATTTAGATTCCTTTTCTCCCACGGCAGCTAGTGAAAACAATCCTGAATCAGACTTTCGAGATCCTTATTGTTTATCTTCCGAATTCAAGAAAACAGATGTTGGCCCATACAAGCATCTTTACGTGATTGAAGCTGACGCTCTTCCGATCTCAAACGTAAACCAAATGCATCACTTCTTATCCGCAGACTAAAGTAAGTTTTTCAGTATCCTGTAAGGACTGGTATGAAGAAGAAGATCAACTTCTTAATACAATATCGAGTACTATCCACCTCAAATTTTGTAACAATTCAGGAACATGATGGAAAAACTAGCCTTTGTGAAGTTAGAGAGTGTAACCCACCAGCAGAAGCTTGCATTTTGGATAAATACCTATAATTCCTGCATGATGAATGTAAGTTGCCTCTCGAGCGCCAAAAACTTGTGATTTTTATACATTCTCAGGCTCTTTTCCCCTTAACATCTTTTGTAGCTTTGCAGAATTGCTTGATCCTTCAATCTAAAATCCTTTTTTTACCTCCAAAATGAAATTGATGATCTGTTTTGACAATGTTTCAGGCATTTTTGGAGCACGGAATCCCTGATAGTCCAAATATGCTCGTAGAACTGATGCAAAAGGCAAGACTTAAAATCATTCGATCAACCCTCTAGCAACAACACAGAATATTCGAACATGTAGAAATTTTTTTTTTATTTTTATTTTTTATTTTATACAATTGGGGGAACTTCGGGGTGGGGTATAGACTCGAACCCGAGATCTTGTCCTGGTAAGGGTTGCTCTTTACCACTTGAGCTATTACCTTTGGTCTAACATGTAGAAAACTTTAAACAACAGGATTTGTAGCACAGCCTTTCTTGTCATTAGTCGCTTTGCCTTTGAAATTCAAGAATTTTAAAGAACTCAACTCCGCTATATCTGCAGGCAACAATAACAGTAGGTGGACATTTGCTAACTGCAATCGTAATTGAGCACTTTATATTGAGACTCCCATATCACTTAAAATATGTAAGTTTCCCTTTTCACTTCATTTTTCGACCCTTTTGTATTTCAAGAAAAGAGGGGAAAAATATGATGATGAAATTTTTTTTACTTCACATCAATAGACTTGCTCAAAATCTAGAAAAAATGAAGAGATGAAGATCCGTAGCACGTTTGGTTTGGAGTGGTCTGAACCATTGATCACTTTTGCGCTCTCTTGCGGAAGTTGGTCCTCCCCATATGTAAGTCCAATTTGCTGCTTCTTTATTTACACAAAAAGTTCTAAACCGGTTTCTTTATCATATATAACAGTCTATTCATCTGATATAAATGATTTTTTTTGCTTAAATGATTAAGGTGAGAGTGTATACCGCATCCTGCATTGAGGCTGAGTTGGAAACAGCAAAAAGAGATTATCTACAAGCTGCTGTTGGCATTTCATCGACGAGCAAGTTAATAATACCAAAACTATTAGATTGGTATCTTCTCGACTTCGCTAAGGATTTGGAATCACTGCTAGATTGGGTATGCCTACAGCTACCGGATGAATGCAGGAAAAAGGCAGTTAAGTGCCTTGAGAGAAGAGGAAGAGAGTCTATTTCAAGCTCAGTGCAAGTGATGCCTTACAATTTCAGTTTCAGGTATCTTATATGCCGATGAGAATTTCACTGCCGTCCCCCGACGTTCAATACATGTTTGGTGGATATTACCGGACACGAGTACCGCAATTGTATTGTTACATAGGCTTCAGTTCTGTGTACCAAATATGCATTGATTTAGACATTGAAATTCTTTGGGCTTCTAAGAATTAAGACAAAGGTTTTGTAAACTAGTACATGAAGAAAGAATACAGCTGGAAATAATCTAAGATTTACAGTTGGGAGCCCCCCCTCCCCCCCACAACACCACACTGAAAAAAGGGGGCCACTGCCACAACACAAAAAATAAAGGGGGGAAAAAAGTAACGCACTCTTTACACAGTTGAGATTATTTTGTCACGATTTTCATGTGCATTATATATTTGTATCGTTTTCCAACCGAAATTGGAGTCAGAGCATCTCCAGCATACTTCTTAAGAAAAAAAAATGTTGTTTATTTTAGAGAATAAGCCTTGCTAGCGATTTGGATGGTGTGGTAATACCATGCTTGTGATATTTCATACTCCGGTCTTGAATCACATATTATTAGCATAACGTGTAGGTGTGTGATATATATCATTTCGCGTCTAATAAAATTTCTATAGTTTTGTGAAATATATTGAGTTTCAATAGATTCTTGATTTACCCATTTAAAATGGAAAGTGAGCTTGTCTCGTCAAATTTGGAGAACCTAACTCACTTTCCTTAATAATATTATGGTAACTTTTTAAATAAACAATTAAATATAAATAAAATTATTTTCAAAAGATGAAAAATCAAGTTGGTACTAAAAAAATATTTTATGAATTTTACGACATCGAAAAATTTAAAACTTTTCCTCTAAAATCAAAAAATCTAATTCATAATTTCATTATCATTGTGTGGCAAAAAAATAAAATATAACCTACTCCAACATAAGTAGGAAAATGACTTTGGGAAAGAGATCTAGATGAAAATCTCCCATCTCATTCTACCTCTATCGTTTTTAGACTTAGCTCAACAATAATTGAATTAATAAAATATAAAATTAAAAAAATAATAATCAGTACATGAAAATAAGCAACGGGTAAAATAATCAAGCTAAAAAAAATTGATAAAAAATAAAATAAATGAGTACTTGAAATATAGAAATGGCAAAATAAAAGAAAAAAAAACTGTCAGGAACATACACGACCACTTCTGAGTGGTACAAAAATAAATTCAAATTGTAGTATGGTAGGGCAATGTAAAAGTGATTCATCCGTCCCTTCCTCGTTTAACTAAAAATATAATAATTTGAAAAAAAATAAATAAAAATAAAAAGTAAACTAGCAAAAAGTAAGACGAGTCCACGTGCGCCTGTCTTGAGATGTGGCGGAGAATGTGATGAGGCATGCCATGAAAAATTTTCTTAGAGCATCTTCAATGAGGTGAATTGTTGAAGTGATATGGAGGAGAGAGGTAGAGAGAAGATGATTATTTTAAATAAATAGAAATAAAAAGAGGTGTAGAGAAAAAAAGGGAAAAATGAAAAAGAGGAAAAAAAGGGAGATAAATTCAAAAATAATGATAAAATAGTAATAGAAAAGATAGAAATAAAGATGTATTTGTAGACTTTGCACGGGACTCGAGGAAGAAAAAGTTAGGAAATTAGTGTAAATAAAAGAAAAATGATTAAAAGAAAATAAAAATAAATAAAATTACGAGACTCACTCATTTTTTTATCTCTCTCCCTCAAAATGGACCTAGTCCATAAAACAAGCATTAAAGATGCTCCTAGGTAGATGAAAGAAGATCAAAGAGAAAAATAGAAGAGAGATTTATTTTTAGAAAAGTAATAACTCAAAGAATAATTCTAGTTGGACAAAATAAGGGATAAAAAGTTAGACAAAATAGACATATGTCATGTGTAATTAGTGTTGATGTAAAAGTGATGTGATGTGTTGAAAAACAGAATGATGCCATGTGTTAATTTTGCTAGAATTTTTATGTAGACTTTTGTTCAAATAGCACAACACTAAATAGTCTTTAGAAATCTTAGGGTGTGAGATTTTTGAAGACATTTTTTGTTTATATCTAATCTAATCTAAATCTAAAATATAAAAAAGTGTGAATCAGTCAAAATGCAATTGAAGTGGTCAAAATTTCGGCCAAAACGACATAGTTTTGATATTTAATCATTTCCCCTCTTTTCTTTTTTTGGCTCGTTTCTCTCCCGTTTCTCTTCTTTCACTGCTGTACGCCCCAATCCTAACGGTCCTCCCCCGAATCTCGTTGTTTCGCTATTCCACCATTTTGGGCTGGGAAAGCTGGGTTTATTGTATAACTCTTTGGCATTTTTGGAGACCCTTCATCGTCTCGCCGACTTGCCTGAAGTTTAGTATCTGATTTACATTTTCGTTCTTGTTCGTGTGTCGTATTACAACATTGTCGAACCCATTATGCCAGCGTCGCTTGAGGTAACCTTGTAAGACCTCTCCTATCATCTGCAATGTAACCCAGATTTACAGATCTGCGCTTCAGGACCTTATCATCTGGTATGTAATCCATATCACGTCTCAAAATTCAAAATTTCTGCAGGTCCAATCTTCCAATGTTCAAGGCATTTTTTGGTTTATCTCAAATGATTTGTTCAGAAATTGACAGATCTTTAGGACCAATAAGCACAAAATTCTAGGTATTTTTTAGGGATTAAGTAAAGATTAGGGTTCATTTAGTCTCCTTCAAAGTGATTTTCCATCATTAGCTTCGTGTATTTTCTTAAAACATTGCTATTGTTCCTAAAATAATCATAGAACTTGGATTGAGTCCTTGAACTGAATAATAGGCATCTTGATTAGCTTCAGCCTAATTACACAGAACTGTGAGCCTTTTTACTATTTTTGTGCTTGATGTCTAAGCTGAAACGATTATTCTGCTTCAACAGAATTGGATCATTTATTTTAGATATTGATTATTCTGCTCGTAATGTATATGACATCATGTCAGATGATTTATGGTGGTGGCTGGTGTGGTTTAATTCATAGCTCTGACATTTTAGGCTTGTGAAATTGGACTAAGTTTGCAATGGTATATGGTATTTGTGTTCTCATCTCTTACGTTTGATGTATTTTTTTCTCCCTTTTATATTAAAGATTAAACCTTACTTATTTCGTATTTCAGTATGGAGTTTCCAACCATAAGTAGATAAAAAATGCGTGATTTACATGTTCAATGTATGTTTCTCTTATATATTTTCCTCTTGCGATCAAACGTCCTTGATTATATATAAGGTCAGAATTGCAATTGGCCAAATCAATTGTTAATTTCTTGTTGACATTAAAAAAAAAAGGTTGTTTTGACTCCAATTGTGCCCAAACAATTTCGTTTTGATTAGAATTGTTTTAAGGTCCAACAACAAAAGGCAGTATTGATATTTTAGCTTACTTTCTAGATATTTTTGATGAAATTGATGAAACTCCTACTTATTGAAATTTATGGACACAGGGGAATAAATTCACTTGAAGCATGCTCTCAATTAGGTTTTATCAAATTATCTTAGGATTTTTTGGTGGACATGTCTGCAAACTCTTAACAATGTATTTTTGTGTGAAAGAAAAGAGAGAGTGAGTAGAGATGAATGTTTGTGACTTATTAGTACATATGGGTCCCATGAGATATGTGGATGTGATTGATCTGACCAAATTTAAATTTGAAAAATTAGGAGAAGGTAGGAGAATAACGAGCTTGCAAACACTGTTTACAATTATTTGTTCTCAAATGTCAATTATTTTTTTTATCAAGGATGTCAAATTGTATCTTTTGTTAGAGAAATTTGACATAAGTGTAAGATTTCGATGTTTAGATGGATTATTAAATTTGAATATTGAAAAATTAGTAGCATGACTGCATGAGATAGTAGTATACCACATAGTTCAAAATCTTATATTAGGAAAATTATTTTATTTTATCTATTTTTTGTTAACATCACTTGATTTATAAATAGGAATACTCCTGGCATTAATTAATTCCTTTTTGGAAGTTTTGCATATTTTAGCTACGTTTTGCTAAACAAATTTTTCTTTTTGTTCCCTACTTCCTCTCTACATTTCTGTCAGTTTCTTCTGCCAAAATGAGATATACTAGTGAACTCACTTTCTGCTCTTTTATTTGATATTAAGAATTCAATTTCAGAAAAATTGCAAAAAATTGTTAATTTCTCATGCTTCATATGATCTCAAATAGGCACGTCTTAAATTTTTCTATAGTATTTTGTTGATTTTGGATCTAAGGAAGCTAATTTGAGATACTTGGGTCGACATTTGATTCTCTTTCTTAAGTTACAGGGTCGAAGGTGATATTTGGGTTATTTTTGATATGAAGTACTTTAAGATTTATTTATTTTCTTTTTAAATTGTTATGTTTTAAATTTTGGATTTTTTTTCGCAAAAATGAGTTAAAGTAACTTTATTATCTCGTTTGTTGCTTGAATACGATCATTATATTTCACTGAACTAGATGCGAGAACAAACGAGATAGTAACTTTACTATCTTGTTTGTTATCTTCCATTATTATTCATTAGAAAATTGACACTGAAAGGGATTTGCAATGTATAGATACTATCATGGCCATTTTGGTACTTTTTGAGAACGCAATTCAAGAGTCATTTGATTAGGTTTTGAAGGTGCAACACAAAAGTCATTTGATTAGGGTTGGAGATGCTACAATTCTTTACTGGAACAACACAAGGTTATTTTATTTTTAAACATAGACTGATGAGTGTAACTCTATTATTGATGAGAAGCATCTTAGTTACACTATGACAGTCGGTTTGTTATTTGTGAGCATTCAGTAGAAGGAAAAACTCATTTCTCCTCATCTAGCTGCAAATGCAGAAGTTCATTGGTATTTTTATTGAACTTTCTTCCTTTGAAATGACGCCAAATTTGAACCTTTTGTTTGAAGTTGTTTACATGATTCTTGCCGTGAAATATCTATACTTTTAGTGTTGTAATTCAATGAATTACGGATCTAACCAATTTTTTCTTTTCTTTCCCCTTGGATGCTGAAACCCTGTTAACTACCTTAGGTAACAAAGAATACAAAAATAAAAACATGGAACGTGCAACGCACGTACGCAACCACTACTATCTTATAGAAAAGTCTTAGTATTTAAGAAATCTCACAAAGTCCTAGCCAATTTGAATATCTTTGAGACTCTTAAAATGTCCTATTTGAATATCTTATAATTTTTAAAAACTTTTTTATAAAGTAAATTGAATTCACCAAGATTTTCAAGTCTTCAAAATTCCTCAAATGAGTACAGCCACCTAAATCTAATTTTTCCAGCCCATTTTCCATGGTCAACAATTAAAGTCAACGTTTATTTTACTTCGGCTTTTAATCTTTTACTGATTATTAACTAATTCTTTTATCTATTTTTGTTAATAGTTCCTTGGCCTCATTAATAAGTCAACCTTATTTGCTGTTTAATAAATATGACTTTGTTAAATTATTATACAAATATATTTGAGTACTTTGAAAAAAAACTATGTTTGACTCTTTGACTAAATGGTAATATATATATATATATATATATATATAAAATAAGAGAATTGTGGCTTTTTCCGCTCTTTTTGTAGCTCTATAAGGTTTCTGGCTTTATAAGGTTTCTAGCTCTATAAGATGGTGATATCATCTAATTCTTTTTTTGTATTTTTATTTTTATCTTTTTTTTTGAGATTGATATACTAATTTTTTAAATAATATTCATTTTTCCTTTATTAAAAATATTCGATCATTAATTCACAATGGTTTCTTTAATCAAGTATTTGGAATTGGGGATTTGTTATTTATTAAATCAAACACGAAATTAATTGAGAGTTTTATTTCAAACAAAACACATAGTAATTTTTATGATTCGAAAATCTAAGGATAGCATGTATTTAAACTAATAAATTTCTAAAAATTTATAACATTAAATATAAATTTTAATTTTTAATTAATTTTTAAGAAATTTTTATATGGTTATTGTAGTGGAATAATCAATTCATTTTTTTTTTTAAAATTATAGTACTCTAATTTGTCGATTCTTTAATTAAATTGGAACTTTTTGATAATCTAAGTATTACCTTATTTAGAGTTGGATTATTTATTTGAGAGATAGGCTGAATATTGATACGGTTGCAATGTAATAGTTGTTCAACAATTTTTATTAAATTTTATTTTTATTGAATCACGTCAATTAATTTTTATTTATATATATATAATTAACTAGTGCTGTAATTCAAACAAGTGTTACGGTAGTTATGTTTCTCACATTCTAGACAGGAGGTCTTAAATTGAAACACCCCCGCTTCTCCCCTTCCCTATACCCACTATATAAAAAAAAGAAGAATTAATTAGTACAAAAAGTGTTACTGAGAAATAAATTTAAATATAATAGAATAGTTATAAAAACTTATGTTTCATTATATTAATATGACTCAACTGGGTGTGTTAATAATTTATATTAAATTTTTATATAAAAATTCATTGACATTTATTATTAAAATAATTATAGAGAGAAATATTTATTTGACATGAATAACTGATATTAGTTCTCCTCCTGTCCCCTATACGCACTTTATGAAAAAAATTAACTGGTGCAAAAAGTGTTACCGACAAATAAATAAATTTAAATATGATAGAATAATTATAAAAATTTATATATTATAATACTAACATATGACTCAACTGACTGTATTAATAATTTATTAAATTTTTGTAAAAGAATTTATTGACATTTATTATTAGAGTAATTTTAAGTGGACATGTTTATCTGATATAAATAACTGATATTTGTAAGTTGGTAAATGTGAATTAATTGTTTATATGTAAGTTGTGAATTTGAAGGCATACGGTCATTAAATACATGGTTGACAGCAAAGTATGTCACTTTTTCATGTCAGATAAATATGTCTCTCTAAAATTACTATTTTTATTTTTATTTTTAGATTTCGTGCAACGCACGAGTGATAATTCTACTTACTATAAAGTTATTCTTTCTCGAAAATATCTTGACTAAAATAATTCAGCATTTGTCAAAAATTTGTACATGTTATATGGTTCAAAAAGACTATTTCCGTGTAATATACAAATATTAGAATATTTAAGAGTATTACAATATATTGATTATTATATTTTTTCTTTCTTTTTTTTTTGTCCTTTTATTGATTCGTCTTTCAAGCTTAATTTTAAAAGGTCAAATGAGATTCAAATAAAGAGTTTTTGGTTTTTATTTAATAATTTTATAGAATACTATATATAATAGTATTTTGAAAACTTTAAAATCATTAACTATAAGAAAACTTAAAACATTCTAAAGTCAAGGACTAAAGTTGTCTTTTTTACAAATATTAATATATTTTCCATTTATTCTTTTTCTTTTCATCACTTAATCATTAAATAATTTGACTAACAATAATAGTTATACTACAAGCTAGTGAATTTCGTGGTTTGCTACAACTAGGGCCTCAAAAGTGGTCGGCCAAAATTGTTTTCATCCTGGTCGGTGGATTTTAGATGACGCGGCTAAATCATGCTTTATGAGAAAACGAATAGTCACTCAGATTTGCAACAATGGGTCGATCCGGGCCAGTCATGATTCATTCACCTCTCACATTGGACAAGGAAAACTTGGAAGAGAAATGCGTTACTTATCATCCTAGGTCAGAAGTATTATTATACTACACTCATAATGCTTACGGAAATTTTTCAAACACATAGGAACATAGGAATTTTTTTGAACGATCTTTATGCCAACACTTTAGTGGTTTTCTATTTACTTAGAATTACCCTGTGTATAAAGACCTCTAGCGTGAAGGACTTGAATCAATCACAAGGTTGAGGGGCCATCAATGGAAAGAAGAAAAACCCTAGTATAGGTAAGATTAGTTTGAATGCGAGAACATATAGCTTTTCACATTGCCCCACTCTGAAATCATATTCGAGAGAGACGGAAAAATATAGCCAGTAGTAATTATGGACATGGACAAATTAGACAAGATAGGTCTTGGATTAGAAGAAACAATGGTCTATACATATGGACTTTCCATTGCCACGAAAAGAATAACAAAAAGGAAATCTCAGAAGGAATTATAGTTGAGCTTAGGCTAGAGGTAACTTATGAACGTGCGAATGTTGTTCATACTTTTTATACTGAGGATGGAAATTACATTGCCCAAGTAGTGGAACTGCTGTTCGATAAATTGACTGACAGGATTCAACCTAGAAACAAGTTTGTGAAAGTGGTTCAAACGATAAGATATCTTGCATATGAATTTGTAGATCTACTCTGTCTCCTTGCTCAAGGCATTAAATTCTTGCACAGCAAAAAACCACGGTTGAAAAATCTGAAGACAAGTACCATATTCGATAAGGGAAAAATTGTGAAGAAGGAAGCATATCTTGACTTCAAAGCACCCGAAGAGCTTAATGGTATAGATGATGAAAAAGCTAACATTTTCATATTAGCCTTAGTGATGTGGGAATGTTTGACTAAAGGAGTCGTGTCCTATTGTCAAGTAAATTATATGCATGCTAGAAAGGATAGTGACAAGTAATATAAGAATCTAATCAACAATTGCATCTTGAGTTTGAACAAAACCCTTGAATTAGAACACTTACTAAGAAATCTCATGAACAAGGACCCTTAATCAAGGTATTCACTAAGCCAACTACTTCTTCACCCATTATTTTGGCCTCACGAAACAAAGTTGTGATTTCTAAAGGATGTAAGTGATATAGCTAAAGGAAACGGAAAGGTATATGAAGAAGAGGTTTCCAAATGCATAAAAGCCAGGCAAGTTAAGGTTACAGAGCCTTTAAGGGGCTAGAAATATTAAAGCACATGGTATGATAAAGTTGGGAACTTATATGATAATATGACATCAGCACGAAAGTGAGAGAGATCAATAGACCCTTCTACAATATCCATGATCTCAATTCTTTGATATGACTTATCCGTAATGCGAGTAGTCATGGTACGACTCTACGGCTAGAGACCAAAGAGACTGCTTTTGGGGACTATATACATATGTTAAAGACAAATTTCTGAACCTCTTTATAGTGATATATGAGAATCTTAAGTTATGAGGCTATTCAAATAAGCTAGATTTCCAAGTACAGTACTGGCGCTAATTTGGTTGACGATGACTCTAACTCTTTTGGAAGGACCTTTTTAGCTTTTGGTTCATTTTTACACATTTTCTTAGGGTCGTTGAGTTATTTGTAGGTCAGTTCACATTTAATGCCATAAGGGCCTTTTGTTAATGCGGTTGTTTTTACTAAAGAAAAAATAAAATAATAAAGACTTCCGACGTTAATCGTGATTTAACATGACCTGCATAAGTTGAAATCTTGTACAGAACATTTTGGCTAAACCCAACTTCTTGTAGATCACATGGGATAAGTTTTAAACCGAATGGTAAGCATTTGTCCAATTCACTTGGAAGTTAGAAGTGTGGTTCTGCAGTCAGACGCCCAGCCTTTGGCCAATCTCTTCCGAAGAGACTCCAGTTTGGCTTTGTTCTTCTTAGACTCATCATAATATTTGCTGCTCATGTCCATGAAAATCTTTGTTTTGATTTGAGAGTGATCTATAGAGGCTAGAAGCTAAGTGGCAAGTGCCGACGTGGAACAAGATGCCTCAAGAGCATCCATGCTTGTGCACGTTGCCTCATCATTTTTAGTGCAGCTCGTGGTCAGCATCTTGCGGGAGTTTTTGATTTTGTTCGGCACCTTTTCGGAAGTGTCTAGATCTAAGAGTCTTCACGAACCTTATGTCTTTGTAGATCCTGGGCATCTTCCCTTTCGACTTAGCGAACTCGACCACTATGGACTCATGAATAGAGAGGAATAGAGAGATAGTATTTCTTGGGTCAGCTGGCCTGACAATAGGAAGGCGGAGCATGTTCCCGGACCGTCACTCTGTGTTGAGTAGACCTAGAAAGCCTGTTGTGGAACTCAATATTCTAGTTGACGCAGTTCACAAGAATGGATCTAGAATTAACAGTGAGCATTTTTACCCAAAAAACTGAGCTGACTGAACAAACCGACCAAACTGAACTGAAACCACCAGTTTTGTAGACTACCCAGTTCAGTCGAACCGGTTTAAGTTGAATTTTTCTCCGGTTCGGTTTTACATTCGGTTTACACTTGCCAACCTAACCGACCCTGACCGGACTGACTAGTTGTAAAACCAAACCATGGAAATCGAATATAACCTAACTGAACTACATGAAACCAAACCGTGAACTGATAGCACCGAGTTACCAATTGATTAACAACTTTGAGTTTTAACATAAATTTTTTCACTAGCCAATTAAAATTTACAACTAGTGGAAAGAAGGGGAGTATTTCGCATAACTTAATTTTGAATTACAAGCTTACCATTCAACCATGAAAAAGTAAATAAATTAACAAATAAAACTTTCGCACAAACATGCACAAGCACAACAAATATTCAAACGTGAAAGACTCCTCGTATTTCTTCAATATTCATTCTTCACATCTTCAACGTCTGGGTTTTACTTTTGGACTTTTGGAATTCAATCTGCAATTGTCATTCACAATTCACGAATGTTGCTCTCTCAAGTTTCAATTCACAACCAAAAAAAAAAAAAAAAAAAACTAGTGCCACTGCTATAACCATTGGAGCCTGGAAGAGGCTAGAGGCGTGGAGTAGACTGCTGAAGGCTAGAGCGTGTATGGCTGCGTCGAACTTGAGTGTCTGTGCAGTGGCTGCGTACTGCTACTGTGACAAAGTGAGAAGGTAAGCTGTGACTGTCCGACGAGGCGATACGAGTTCTGTTGGGTAAGGAATTGATAATCAAAATCGACAATCGTTGGAAACTAGAAATGGAAGTCGACTCCACGCTACGTATTTCACAATGACCCGACCCTTATCAATGCATATATTAATTAGCAAATGCATATGAGTTATTATAAGATATTGGATTATAGTCGATAGACAATTAGACATAAATGTTATTATCACTCAAAAATCCGTGCTTACTATTACTACTTAATGGATAGGAATGAATCGTATTGTAAATTTATGGGAATGCATATCTTAATCTGTGCTTACTATTATTGCTTAGTGCATAGGAATGAATTCTAAATTCGTAAATTTGTAGATTTATAGGAATGCATATGTAAATGTGTATGTAAATCTGTGCTTACTCTTACTGCTTAATTCATAGGAATGCATATGTAAATTTGTCGTCATGTATTAATTTTGTTGTATACATAGGAATGAATGTGGGAGCTGAGTCGAGTGAAAAAAAAGACGCCAACTCCAATTGAAATTCTTTATGAAAATTTAGATGATGATGGACGTAGACTCGTAGTCAGTATTTTTGGTGTTGAAATTCTTTTTATTTACCGTTTCACATAAGCTATGCTATATTGGTAATTTGCTAATTGTTATGCATCAATGCATGTAAATTGTAATGTAAACATGTTGAATTAATAAGTAATGATTAATGAATAATGATTCAATGATAATTTGTATAAGTATTGGAGAATTTGTGTAATTGCGTTGCGTATGGACTCCAATGGACTGGCAATTAGTAAAATTGGTAAATGGTAAATTGATGATTGTTGCAAACTTACAAATTTACATTGTTTACATTTGCAATTATTTTTGTGATTTTTTTAATTAGATCTGGGTCTCCGACATTTATTGCCTTCAAATAAGCATAAAAGAAAAAGTTCACTCCACAAAATTACCAAACAAGCCAAAAAAAATGAGCCTAGAGCTAAACGCAACTATTGTGGGGTTGAATATGCGTGTGATAGTAAGAGAAATGGAACAAGAACAATGCAGGACCCAGAAAATTCACGTGCTTGCGTTATGACTTTATATTGTTGAATAGAATAATTAAGTGACGAAAAGAGAAACATAAATGCAAAATTGTTAATATTTGTAATAGACGACTTTAGTCGTTCGCTTTAAAATGTTTTAACTTTTCCTATTGTTAATGATTTTAAAGTTTTCAAAGTGCTATGATATAGTACTCTACAAGTGATTCGTAAAGACACCAAAAATTCTTTATTTGAACATCATTTGACCTTTTAAAATTAAGTCAAAAAGTGAATCAATAAATGAACGAAAAAAAAAAATAAATAAATAGACAATACATGGTTGCTAAGTGGCAATCATGTGGTGGGACAGCAAATATCTCTTGTGAGGAAGAAAGAAGAAAACGTGTGAAGTTTATTTTGGTAAGAATTGGCAACCTATGGCAACAATGCATAGGTTATTAACTCCGATAAATTTGTAATTTCTTTGGCACAAACAGCCCTCTCTCTCTCTCTCTTTTGATCCCCTATTATTTAGCCCATGACAATTTTGGTCCCCAACTATTAATATATTCTTTACACAAGAAAATTCTATCTCCATGCACTAAAATCATAGAGAAGGTGAGCTATCCACCTATAAGGGAAATAATACCCAATTCTAAATAAATAATAGATCCTCTTTATATACTATGAAAATTAAGAACATGAGAGAAAAGTCTAAAGCATGATGTGCTAACAAAGGAGGAAGTAGGGAAAGAAAAAGTTAATATTGCAAAGTAATCCTGATTAGGGATTCAATGTGAGTGATCTTTACACCCCATTTTATTATGTGTTTACGAATATACTTATATGAAATGTTTGAGAAATGCTCATGTGTTACATGTTCTTGTGATCATGATGATGTTCTCTAATGTTAAGTATTATTCATAATCAAACATATAATGAGATAAGTTATGCTATGTGAAATTAGCTATGAGCTTCAGTTCATGTTATGTATAACAATTAAAGCAAAACAGTTTTTTCATAATAAGAAATTACATCTAGATCTTCCCTATCAGTTTCAGAACAGAATTATATTTGGTATATGCCAAGGCATTTCAAGGTAGTCAATGATCAAATCTCATGTTATGTTATAACCGAACCAGTTATATTGAGCGCTCGGGGTAAGACAGGTCTATAATGTAATTCCGGCCCAAACTCACGTTTTTAAAAGAAAAACTTGCATGTGTAAAGGTTTCTCACTGAATATTATATATTCATTGTTTTCTATGTTTTCAAATTTTAGGTGCTTAGAATCTATAGGAATTGAGTTCTCCGAAAGCCTCGAGCACGAGTGTCTATATGCCGATGTTATCGAGTCAAGACCAATGGGAATCACCGGCTTCATCATTGCTAACCATTAACGTTGGAATGATGAACATTATGGACAATTAAACTCTGTGATATGGACTTATTACAGACTTCAATTATAAAAATAAAATCAATTAAGTCACAAACTTTTACAGTTTTAAAATGAGAAATAATGAACATTTAAAATAATAATAACTACACATGAAACCTCTAACGAGGAGAAGCAATCAGGTAGCTCACGGCAGGGGCATTTCAAGTGGTATCAGAGCAAGTAACTCATGGCCAGGTGGCACATATTGAAAATCAGTGTAGAAAGTATCCCGGTAGAGTCTTCAATGAGAAGCAGAAGGTTCTAACCTTTGATATTACAAATGACGACGGGACTAAACTTATAGCCAAATGGTGCATCAAGATATTAGGAATGCATGGGCAAAAATGGTGATTGTAGATGAACTACCATTTAAGTTCACTGAAGGTGGAGGTATAAGGTATTTCTGCAGTATAGTTTGTCCCCAATTTACCCTTCATTCTCGAAGAACCCTAGTGAGAGACATAAATCAATTGTAAATAGATGAAAGAAATACACTAAAAAAATACTTCTCTACCCGTCGTCCAAGGATTTCTTTTACAACTGATACTTGGACTTCCATTCAAAACATTAACTACATGGTACTAACGGCACATTATATTGATGTAGATTGGAACCTTTCAATAAGAATTCTTAACTTTTGTGTTATTGCCAATCACAAAGGAGATACATTGCAAGGGTTATTGAGGGGTGTTTAAAAGAATGGGGGATTAGAAATGTGTTTACAATCACTGTTGACAATGTAAGTTCTAATGATAAGGCCCTAAAGGCCCTGAAACATAAGTTAACTGGTTTGGGTTGGAATAAAAGTGCATGTATTATTGACGGGTAGTTTCGACATGTTAAGTGTTGCGCTCGTATCTCAAATTTGGCTATGTGTGATAGGGCTAAAGAGGTTATGTTAACTCATGACCGAGAAGGACTAAGAAGTTGAAAGCATATGCTAAGCACGATAGCATATCAGAGCTCTCTTATAGTTGAACTGGGTCAATGGTGTGATATTAGTGATTCATTGTTTGCTCCTTTGGCATTTAACATGAAACAAAAGCTTGACAAGTATTGGGGAGATATCGGAAACGTTAATCATATTTTGTTTATTGCTTGTGTACTTGACCCGCGGTACAAGTTAGGTTATGTGGAGTATTGATTCTTTGATTTGTGCAAGGATGAGGTGGTAGCCGAGGGTATGGCTAAGTAGGTGAAAGGAATGCTAACTTCTTTCTATGAGTGGTATTTAAGATGTGGTGGTGGTGGGAGTGGGATTTCTACAGTCAGCTAGGTGCAAAGCGAAAGCACTATGCAGTCTGGACCATCCAAGTAGAAGGAGAAAAAGTCGGCCAAAGGATCTATTGAGATTAAGAATCAAGTTGAGAGATATTTGTTAGATACTACTGTAGACCTGGAACATAAGAAGTTTAATATTTTGGTATGGTGGAAAGCCAGTGAAAACAAGAATGGGATTTTAATAAATCTTGCAAGAGATGTGTTGGGGTCCAGGTTTCTACTGTGGCTTCGGAGAGTGAATTTAGTACCGGAGGAAGATTCTTGATCCGTTTCGCAGCTCATTGAGTCCAAAAAATGGTGGAGATCTTGGTTTGCCTTCAAAATTGGCTAAAAGGTTCGCCTAATTTAGAGAGATTCACTTTAGATGATCTTGAGCTTTACCACCAATTGTAAGAAGGTATTTTCTAGCCTTTGATATAAGAAAGTTATTTTCTTATTTATACTAGTTTTCATCTTGTCATATCATAAAAATAGTGGGATATTATTGTACTTGACTACTTGTCTTGATGTACAACTCTAAAATGATGATGAAAAGGAGAAGGCAATGCAACAAAATAAAGATTAGTTGATGGCAACTTGGCAAGTAGGGTAAATAATCAATCTAATTATTTTATTGTATAATGTTTGCAGTTACAACAAATGAAATTTATATTTAATATTTTTGTTTTATTAATCTTATTACCCACGTAATGATGTAATATACTTATAGTCTTATACGTTTTTACAATTCTAGTCTACAGATATTTGGAACAAGATGACATTACAAATTTACAATTTACAAGAGTACAAAAAAGAGGAGCTTCAAAGAGTTATCAACGGAGTTTTGAGTTGTGATTTTATGGATACGATTTGGCATATTTTAAACATTGATTTATGGCTTCAAACCTTTGAATTTTCCATTGCTAGCATGTTGGAAGTTATAGACTTATGGATTTGAATGTTTTCTATTTTTGAATTGTGATTTTCGATGGGTTTATATATTCGATGGATTTGTGAATTCTGGATTTATTATTGTCATGTTGTGATAAATTGTGCTTTGTGAATTGTGATTTGTGAATGTTGGTGAATGGTGTGAATTTATTTGTGATTGTTGCCTTTTATTTTTAGATATTTAGAGCTAAAGTGTATACACTTGGAGAGTTGGACTTAATAGTTAATAGCCTTCGTCAAATGCCAAGATTTTCAAATTTTCAATTGGTCTTTGAATTATTTTTGATTTTCTATTTCTCTTTAAGTATTTGAATTACTATCTAGTATTTACTACTTTGATTAATGATTTCATGTGTATTTATATGCTTGAAATTTTAAATTTGTATAGAAATCCCGCTACGTATATGCATAATGCATTGCCATGAGGAAAACAGGGAATCAGAATCAAGTAATCGACCATTTGGCATTTGATGGGGAAGAAAGGAGAGAGCGGGAAGTTTAAACCTTAACCGACCGGCCGGTTTACGGTCCGGTCTGATTTGGTCTTAGGCACCAAACTTCGGTTTAGTGGCAAATTTTCCACATCGATCACCGACGATTTTATGGCAAAACCGAACTGCCTGACTACCTGCCTACTCCCACCTAAAATGTTCCACGATTTTCTTACCCATGCTAAACAATACATAACTGAATCCCTTAACAGTTAGGGCAGAGGATCAGCAACGAACTAGAAAAAAGGATAAATAACGATAATTGTACAATAGGATTGGAAATAATACAAAATGAATAGAGAATAGGGTGACAGTTCATTTCAAACCATATCAGCCAAAATAGGAACAACCAGTGTTAATCTATGTCTTGAATCCTAGGCGCTGAGTTCATCATGATGTCTTGAAGGGTCCCCAAGTCTAGTAAGGAAAGATCCATTATAGATAAAGCCGTCAAAATACAAAAGTATCACTGATTGATCGAACATGAAATTGATGATTGTAGGGACTTGCAGCGGAAGAAACGACGGTTAGTTAATAGAGGTCACATGCAGTAGTATGTGGTACGACCTGGATACTAGGTCAATATGAGGCCACCTCTACCTTAAACGTTGAATGTGGCTCTATAGAATATGCCACGACTCCTAGCCACGGACCTTCATGTTATAACAACAGAGAATCAGGCTATTGAAGGATCAAGAAATTAGAAGCGGCGCCTAGTCAAAGAGACCTACAATAACTATCAAATATGCACTGACACGATGACCCTTGAGGAACTTGAAAGGGAACCTTTTGTGTTCACTAAGGCTGATGTAGAAGGTGTGATATACCTTCATGATGATGCATTGATTATAACAATCTCTGTGTTAGGGGTAAGGATTTATAAAATTCTAGTAGACAATGGAAGCGCTGTGGCCTGTGAATGAGATCTTTTTGAGGTAGGGATGGCAATATGGCAAGTCAGGTCAGGTTTTCCCAGCCCTATCCCCACCTTGTTTTAGTTTTCCTAGCCCCGTCCCCGTTTGAGTCGGGATGGGGTCAGGGTCGGGTCGGGTCGGGCCAGGTCGGGGCGGGGATGGGAAAAATCCCTGTTCCTGTCCCGAATTTTTTCCCCTGATAAATAGACAGCTGAACTCTAAACAATGAACAATGAATAATGAACTCTGAACAATGAATAATGAATAATGAACTCTGAACAACGAATAATGAGAATTGAATTTGAGATCTGTTGTCTTAGTTATTTCTAATTGTAACCAACGTGCGTTGCACATTGTTTTGAGAATTCTTCTTTTTCAAATTTATCTAAATATATATTTAATAAAATATTGGAAGAATAGAATGTGATAAACCAAAAATTAAAATAAAATTAGATCCAAGGACCAAAAAATGTAATTGATTAATAAATACTTTTATTAGGTTATCATATGGCAAGAATATAGTGGATGTTAGCCTATACATTAGGATGTTTTTTAGGGATCATATGACAAGAATAAAATAGACAAGCAGAAGTTATAAAAATGATAAACAAAAATTAAGAAACAAATAGCACAAAAATTAAGAATAATGTTGAAACAACTATGTAAAATTAAGTCCCATGTTATCAAAATTGATTGCATCATATTAAATAATCAATTAATATACATATATGTGCACGCGTATATGTACATACATATATAAATATATAATAAAACATTAATTATAATTAATAACTAATGGCATTTTTGAAAATTAAAAAAAACGGTAGGGATAGAAATGGAAAATAAATGTTTTACACTCATCCTTCCTTTTATATAGTAGTGATTATTATTATTATTATTATTATTATTATTATTATTATTATTATTATTATTATTATTATTATTATTTGGTGATTCAGCTTCGGTTTTCAGTTATTAGAATTATAGCATAGATGTATTAACAAAAAACATGTTAGTGCAAGTTGTGAAAGCTTGGGGTGCAATGAGGGAGAGGTTGAGGGCTTGATTCTTGATAAATGTTACATACAAACTAATTTTTTTAATTTAATAACTTAATAATTCTGGTTTCAGGCGAGGGTGGGTTGGGGCAACCAAAACCCATCCCCGCCCCGTTTTAGGGGACGGCTCCTCGCGGGTTTCGGGTTTTCGAGTTAATACTGTCATCTCTATCTGTAGGACTTACCTAAGGATGGGATTAAGTGAGCAACATCTCAAGCCATGTCCGAGAATAGTGCAAGGGTTTACTGGGTAGTCTATCTGACCAAAAGGCCAGATCAAGTTGATGATAAAACTTGGGGAAGAGCCACTAGTAAGGAGAACGTTAGCTGATTTTATAATTATTGATGTGGACTCCAACTATAATGCCATATTGGCGAGACCGATCCTACCAGATTTTAAGAC